>JAPKLW010000418.1:320560-347489 GCA_026898455.1 Plectranthus barbatus
CATTTGCTTACAAATGTTGAAATATGATGATAAAACCTGAAACATCAATGTAACGTGGCCCCAAATTGGGAAGGTCAGTTGGGGGCGTTACACTTATGGAGACCGAAAGGTGAAATAGGCCGAGGGGATCTAGATAATTGTGTTAATTTCATAGACATATGAGATAGCATAACTTAACCGAGCTTAGTTTGATTGCTTCATCATCCAATCATTGAGAGAGGCATAGACATATGAATCCTGGTGAGAGGGTGTATATCTAGTAGAACGACAGTTTGCTAGGCAGGTTTAGAAAAAGTTCTAAGGTTCAGGGTAATGCGAGACATAAACTCTAGCATATAGGATAGCAGTGATGAATTGTATTCCATAACCCGAGTGTGTTTTCTAGTACTTGTGAACCCATTTTTAACATTTATGTTCATTTTGTGGAACGAGGAAATATTACTGATCATAGCTTTAGTAGGAATCATAGTTTATTCATATTTATGTTTTGAGTAGAAGTTAGAAACAACAACTCTTGATTTACAAACAATTCTTAGTGCACGATTTAGACAATCACTCCCTTGGGTTCGATATCTGGTCTCACTTGACTATATTACTTGTGGATTGTGTATATTTGCACATTGGTTCTGTAGTCACACTATAGTTCACAACAGAACCTTTTGACACTAGAAAATAATAATTAGTAAAAACCTTAGACCAAGCCATCTCTTAAGAACAGGGATGCAATTCTTGCATTATATTCTAAGATGCTTCTAAGCCATTAACCACAAATTTAACTCCGGCCAGAAGAGACAGTTTAGCATGGCACGTAACCATACCGCACAACCCTTACAGCTTTTGTTATCTATAATTTAAATCAATCCTAGAATACTTGTGAAAGAGATCTACGCAAGCTACACTCGTAGACGTTTACGCAAAACCCTCTCACTATTCACATGATTTAAATTGTTTGTCTAGAAATCCCAACAACCGTACCCATGCACCTCTAAGAACTAGCAAGCTACACTCGTAGACGTTTACCAAGAACGAGAGATACACTTACAGCCTAGGACCGCTTTGTGGAGGTCTATTGATTTTAAAAAAATCAGCTTAGTATTTTTCTTTTAAAAGGTTTTTTATATGCGCACACATAATTTCTTTGTTATTATATTTTCCAAATTTTTGCATGTAATTAAACAAGCCTAAAAATTCCCAAAATATAATCCAACAAAAGAAATTAATCACATAAGCATGCTTGGAAAGCTGTAAATAATAAAAGCGATAAATCATGCTTTTCCTATTATCTACGCATGCTTAATTGCGCACATAATAAATCACATATCATACGAGGACAATTAAGGCAAACAAAAATTCCTCGTGGCCCCGCAAAATAGGAAAAATAAATCCTATCTATTACAATTTGAATTTCGAATCTATTTGGATAAATCCAAATCTTCAACCACCAAATCTTTTGGGATTTAGGCCTTTGTGATCTGTTGATTTGCTCTAACCCTAATGCAAACCCTAGGGTTTACACAGGATTGTAAAAACCACCAAAACACGAGCCACCGCCGCAGGGACAGCAGCTGACGACGATAGCCACCACCGCCACCGAACGTGCCCAGCCGCGCACTCGCGCGCGCGCATCACGCGCTCGCGGCCCTCGATCGTGCGCTGCCCGCCGCCGTGCGCGCCGCACGCGCTGTCGCCGGCCCGCCTTCTACTGCCGTCCTCCTACGGCTGCCTGCCGCCGCCCAGTCCGTCGTCCTCCATCTTTGTTCTTCGTCCTCGACCCGTTCAAATTACAGATTCGAAAAATACAAAATTTACAGAATAATCTATTCTATTACAATTTGTCAAATCTACACTAATCACGGATTTTCTCGTGATTTTACAAAATTAATTCAGCCCTACACAGATAAACCACTGCGGACTGAATTACACGGGTTGCAATGAGGAACAAAAACCATCCACAAAACAAAATAAATTCATACATGCGTATTTGAATTTATTGTGCACAATAGAGCCATAAATCAGAACCTGGCTCTGATACCAATTGTAGGGATTTCATGTGAACCTAATCACAAAATCCAACTGAACTGGATCGATTTATGGATATTGTACAGAATCAAAATTCACAATAAAACCTAGCATGCTCCTATGAATTTAATTCTTGGAATTGTGGATTGAAAGATTACCGTAATTCCGTAGAGTATGATCCGATCTTTCGCGTTTGAATATCCAATTTCCAATTCAACCACGCGATTCGATTTCATCTGCGGAAACATAAATTAGAACCCTAATTTCTTGATAAAATCGAAAACAAAGAAATGTAACATTCCGCATGTAATTAAGCTTTGTAATGCTTATTCGAATCATAAAGAGAATTTCTCCCTTAATTTTGGGTATTTATTTAATATTGAGAATGTTCGATCTTATTTTACTGCGATTGAGTAATCGATTACATTATTCGAACTTCAATTTTTGAATGAGATTGGAAGAATTATCAAGGTTGATTTAATCATTCGGTTTTGAAAGATTACTTAAGGTGAGATGGATTTTATAAGTTGGAATAAATGTGAAACTATGGAGAATTTTAGTATTGGAAAATATAATTGTATAATTGTTATTATATATGGTTGGGACATATATTATTAGACATATATATAAAGGAGTTATATACTCCTTTATCTCCACCTTATTCTAGCTAGAGAGAGAAAGAGCTCATTTCCTCCAACCAAACCCTAAAACCTGCCGCCTTTCCGGCGATGCACCGGCCAGCTCCGGCCACCCCCGACCAAGCCACCGCCACCATCGCGTAGTACATCCTCCAACCTTCAAATTGAGCTAAGGTGGGCTCCGAGAGGACGAGAAAAGACTGAGATATTGTAGAGAGAAGGTGAGGTGTTACTCAAGGTTGATTTTTGGGTGTTAGATTTAAATCTTGTTCATTTGGCAATGTAATCGAATTTCGATGGTTTGGATGTGTTCCTGATGATGAAGCTCATCTTGCCCAGGATGGGACCGCAGCCCTGCATAATGTTGTGTTTCGACTCGTTTCTAATCCGTTTCGTTCCGTTTTGAGTTATTTTCGATTCCTGAGTTTAGAATTTGATTGTAGGAGCATGTTAAGTGTAAAACATGTATTGGGTTGCGATTTTAGACGTGAGATTGGTTGATTTGGAATTTGAAGCATGTTGAATTTGAGCGTAGTTGAGATCTGATTCTTAGAATTTATTAGGGATTTTCGATTGTCCTAAATCGTCCGTCCTAACGTTAGTTATCACCGATTTATTGTAGGAGGTTGAAAGTCGAAGAAGTTAAGCTCGTTTAGCGGAAAAGCTTCTATACCTAAAGCCAAACATCAGGTGGGAAACTATTTAAGTATAAAAGCAAATGTGTGTTTTCTTTTCAAAAACTTGTTAAATGTTTTATTTTAAATGAGATGTTATGCATGTTTTGTGCTATTATATCTGTCCTCTGTTGAATGCTAACAACAGAGAGGTATTAATGAGACTAGAACCATGTACATTTGGTATTTGTGCTACTCTTATTAATTTGTGAAGGTTAGCTACCTTAAACTTGTAAGATCGGGTGAAATGGTGGTGACCTTAAACCCTGAAGGGATAAGAAGCAGTGAAGTGGTGGTGACCGTAAACCCCGTGAGAAAGTGAATGATTATTTATATACGATCGGGTCTCGATGTGTGTTCCGAGATTAGTGCACCTTGATGATAGTGAGTTGAGTGTGTAAACATTCCTAACTAGTTATCGTAACTCGGAAGTGGGCTAGCTTCCAGTTACAAAAATGATAACCAGATATAATAACATGTTTAATAGCGCACAAATGAAAATATTTTAGATAACACGGTTCTTTTCAACAAAACCCCGTGTTTATCTGTGTGAGTTGCATAGCATGTTCTCATATATAATGTATGTTTTTGGGAATGTTTTCCATTGGGTACATTAGTACTCAGCCCCTCGTATTGTTTATAAAATATGCAGGTTAAGCAGTGAGGATGGGAGTACGGTGGTGTAAACAGACGAAGTGAAGAGTTTTGAAACCCATAGATCCTCAGATATGCATCTTCATATGCATATCTCCGCCACGTTACACACACACTGCTACACACTCTGTTCTTCCTTCCCTTCTTTTGAATGTTGAATGATTTAAATACCGTTTCTATAATTCAGACTCGAAGTATGATTTTGATGTACATAATTATATTTTCCATTTAATTAAGCCTTCCGCTTTATTTAATTGAGAAATTGTTTGGAAAACCTGAACATCAATGTAACGCAACCCCAAAATAGGGAAGGTCAGTTGGGGGCATTACAGAGGTGGTATCAGAGCTGAGTTTTTGGGTTTTAAATGATTTTAAAGTATTTTGAAAACTTCGAGTCCTAGAAGTGTTTTAGTTTTGAAGTCGGTCGAAGTGTTCGCTCGTGTTTACACCCTACTCCATCCTACGCAGCCTGAGGTATGTTTCAAGTTTTAAAAGTTTTCCTGCTTGCAATTTAAGTATGATTTGAGTATCTTTGAAAACCTTTGAGTATTAATTGAAAGTGATTTTGGAAGTTGAAAGAAGGCGATGCTTATGTTGATTAAAAGAAGTTGAGTCATTTGACTTGTGTTGTTTTCGTGTTAAGCAAGAATGCTAATACTGATTATTTGATGAATTGAGTTGAAGGTTGTGGAGTTTAAGAATGGAAAATTTAAATTGAGAAAGTTTTGATTTTAAAAGTTTGAGAAATTGTTTAAATTTGGCACCGGTGAGGTGACCTTTCTTGACAGTGTGGTTGAATTGGTTGATTGATTCTTGAAATTTTGCAAGCAGTTGAATTTATGGTGTTATGGTTATAGATGTGCTAAATTGTGTATTGAGCTGTAGTTTGGTATATACTGGTGTTGAACTGAGGGATAATTAGGACAGGATCAGGACTGACTAATTGATTGTGGCCTTGAAAAGGCATTGACTTTGAGTGGTTGGATGATGTGAGTTGTACGTACCCATGGTAGATTAAACTTAGAACTTAGACCTTGTGTTGTGACTGGAGAATCCAGTAATTGAGTCGAGTGTGCAGAATGCACAAGGATAGTTGAGTTGAGTGTGCAGAATGCACAGAGAGCCTGACAGATTTAGTCGAGACTCGGGTGAGTGTGTTAGTGCGAGGATCAGTTGGACCCTCAGCGTTGTGTATCGGAGGACGAGTCACCACCGAGATACGGAGTTGTGTATAGTGATGTTATTCTGACTTTGAGACTGACCGTTTGTTGTTATTGTTGTGGTAGATGGACCCCCAGGAGAGGCTAGTGAGACGATTCAGGGAGCACCTTCCTTTCTCCAAGGAGAACCTCGCATCTGCGTTGATGGACTATCTGGCGTTATGGGAGAGAGTACGCTATTTGGGAGTGCCAGATCGGGAGGCAGTAGAGAGGACGATGAATCTTATGTCAGACAGATGGACCAACTGGGTGTTGTCGCTGACTAGATGGCACAGTGACAGTGTGTCGGGCACTGTGGGGAGTTACCGGCGTTTTATGGCGGATCTGATTCAGAAGGTTATCGCAGAGGGGAGCCCTTCGCCAGCATCTTCCAGAGTTACTCAGGCATCCAGGACCAGAGCTTCATCGCCGTAGTGGACCCCAGCCTCACCGCCTGCACCACCCGTAGCTCATGTAACACCTGCACCTTTTGAGGCTCATATTCTACCTCCACCTGAGCCAGCCTATGACCCATATGATTGGTGTGACTTTTCCACAGCTTCAGTTCAGTATCCTCCATCGTATCAGGATCCGACGTTGCATTTTAGATGTCATGATCCACCCGCACCATCGTATCAGCCACCGCAGCAGGATATCGGAGAGCCCAGTCGGGCTAAGCCAGCCCCAGACTCTGGATGGGACAGTGCAGAGATGTGGCCGAGGCCGACAGAGATCGGATATGAGGATATGTTTGGAGGCCATGGGACCATTCACGGCTATGGGGCGAGACATGCGCCGATCTACCTATCTAGTGATACCGAGGGCAGTCGAGTGAGGAGGACGGTAGTTCAGGACAAGGGTAAGGGAAAGATGAAGATTGAAGAGGAGGAGGAGGGGGATCCATCGGAGGGGTCCTATTGAGTTATGTTATTTCTATTATTGCGTGAGTTAGTGGTTGCATTTGGATTGGACATCTTTACGATGCTTTGTTGTACCTTGTTATGTCCTGAGAACCCTAATTTATGATGTATGAGAGACTGATTGTGGATTGGTATTATTTGGTTATTATTGGACCGTTTGATTCAGGCTATTGATGGTGATTGTTTAAGAGATTTGAATTGGTGATGAATGTTATATTAAGGTTATTGTGAAATCGCTAATTGGTATGATTTTGCAGAGAAAGATAATGGAATTCATAGACCAGGGCAGAGGTAGAAGACGCGGCCGAGGTAGAGGCCGTGGGCGAGGCCGAGGCAGAGGCCGTGGGAGAGCTAACCCACAGCCGGAATATGAAAATCAGTACTGGGAAGAGGTCCCGGTTAATCAAGGGTATGAGAAGTACGAAATTATGTCCGACGATGAGAGCACAGCAGCGCAAGGCGGACAATTTCCACCACAGCATGGAGGAGTACCAGAGGTTTCGTCAGTCAAATGGGTGGAAACCTTCGGAAAGCAACAGCCTCCAACTTTTGACGGGACAGGAGGTCCAACGGCTGCTGAAGACTGGATTAAAGAGTTAGAGAAAATCTTCAAGCACATGAGGTGCTCTGAATCAGAAAAGATCAACTGTATGTCATATCAGTTGAAGGGAAAAGCCGACAGATGGTGGGAGACATATGTAAAGTCTGTAGCACCAGGAGAGAGAGATCAGCTTAACTGGGACAGATTCAAGGAGGCGTTGTACGAGAATTACATTCTGAAATAATACCGGAAGGAGAGAGAAGTGGAATTCTTTTTGTTTGAGCAAGGGAAATTATCCGTGGAGGACTACGACACCAAATTTGGTGAGCTACTCCAAATGGCGCCGCATCTGGTGGATACGCCACAGAAAATGGCAGAAAAGTTTAGAGATGGGTTGTCCGAGGAAATCCGCACGCAGTTGGCAACTACGAAGGGGTTAAGCTATCAAGAACTGCTGGGTCATGCTTTGGACATCTAAGCGTCCAAAAATAAGAAGAAAATGCCTGGATGGGAAGTACAGGAGGTACAAGCCCCATCCCTGATTCAAAAGAGAAAGTGGGAAGAGCCGCCGAGGCAGTTCGTGCAAGGGCAAGGCAGTCAGAAATGCCACGATCAAGGCCGACAGCAAAATTTCCAGGGGAGGCATAACAACCAGAACTATCAGAGGAATAATCCCCAACCTGTTCCGAGGCGTGACCAGAGGGATATGGGTCAGCAGAATTGTCCGTGATGCGGAAAGAGACACCCAGGGGATTGTCGACGGGGAGAAATTAGATGTTTTAACTGCAGTGGCCTAGGGCACTATGCCCATCAATGTGCTACACCCCAAGCAAGAGAAGGAAACCGCCAAAATTTCCAGAGACCTGCTAACCAGCAATTGAGAGCAATCAGGGGTCACCGCCAGCCATGGAGAGGAAATGTCGGGAATAGGGGAGGAGGCCGGCAGGGCAATCAGGTTCCACCAAGGAACCAGGAGGGGAACCAACAGCGAGGAGAGGGACATCCGAGGAGAGCCAGAGCTTATGCTTTGGATGGCAACCAGGACGAGGGAAATTTGGCAGGTATGGGATGCATTAATGATATACATGTTATGGTATTGTTTGACACTGGAGCATCACATATATTCATTTCATCTGCATGTGTTGAGGTATTAGAACTTAAGGTAGAGAAGAATAGTCAAGACTTGAATGTAGCAATACCTTCAGAAGAAACCACTATTTCTACCTTAGTATGCCGAGACTTGAAAATCAAGCTTAGCGAGAATAAGATCCGAGTAGCAGAATTGAATGTAATGGACATTCACGATGTGGATATAATTATAGGAATGGATTGGCTGTCGGAGAACAAGGCGACGATTTTATGTCGAGAGAAGAGTAATCATTCTACAGCAAGGGAATGAAGAGTCGTTCGTGCATAGATTCAAAAGGAGGCAAAGAGTGCCTGTGATTTCAGCAATCCAAGCAACGAAGTTGCTACGTAAGGCAGGAAATCAAGCCTTTCTAGTATATTCAGAGGGAGAGGAGAAACTAGAGCCGACAGTTCAAGATGTGCCTATAGTGAGAGAGTTCGAGGATGTATTTCCGAAGGAACTACCAGGGTTACCACCGGAAAGGCAAGTGGAATTCACCATCGATTTGGAGCCGGGAGCGGCACCAATTTCCAAAGTGCCGTATCATATGGCCCCGAAGAAATTGCAAGAACTGAAAGTCCAACTTCAAGAGCTGTTAGATATGGGCTATATTCGTCCTAGCGTGTCACCATAGGGTGCACCGATTCTATTCGTGAAGAAGAAGGACGGGTCAATGCGTATGTGCATATATTACTGGGAGCTGAACAAACTGACACTGAAGAACAGGTACCTGTTACCGAGAATCGATGATCTATTTGATCAGCTTAGTGGAGCAAAGTTGTTCTCTAAGATTGATCTTCAATCGGGGTATCATCAGCTCAAGATTAGGAAGGAGGATATCCTAAGACAACGTTCAGAATAAGATACGGTCATTACGAGTTTGTGGTAATATCGTTTGGACTCACAAATGCACCTGCAGTGTTCATGGACTTGATGAATTGAGTATTTCATCCATATCTCAACAACTTTGTTCTAGTATTTATCGATGACATCTTAATATACTCGAAGAGCGAAGTGGAACATGAATAACATTTGAGAACGGTGTTACAAACTTTGAGATTGCGAAGTTCAGTAAGTGTGAGTTCTGGCTGAGAGAAGTGACGTTCTTGGGTCACATTGTGTCGGCTGATAGGATTAAAGTAGATCCAACCAAGATTCAGACGGTGATGGACTGGAAATCACCGACGACGCCAAATGAAATTCGTAGCTTCCTTGGATTGGCAGGATACTATAGAAGATTCATCAAGGGCTTTTCAAAGATTGCGAAGCCGATGACGCAGTTACTACAGAAGGGTGTGAAGTTTGTGTGGTCAGAGGAATGTGAGGAGAGTTTTCAGAAGCTGAAACAGCTGTTGACAACCGCACCAGTCTTAGCAGTGCCAGAATCAGACAAGAACTTTGAGGTTTATACTAATGCATCTAAGAATGGGCTAGGTTGTGTGTTGATGCAAGACATAAAGGTGATAGCTTATGCGTCAAGACAGTTGAGACCACATGAAGTGAATTATCCAACTCATGATTTGGAGTTAGCAGTCGTAATCCATGCATTAAAGATCTGGAGACACTATCTCTATGGGGTGAAGTGTGCCATATTTACTGATCATAAGAGTTTCAAGTACTTCTTTGAACAAAAGAATCTGAATATGAGGCAGAGGAGATGGTTAGAACTCGTAAATGATTACGACTTAACGATAAATTATCACCCAGGCAAGGCAAATTCAGTAGCCGATGCCTTAAGCAGGAAAGGAGAAGCACAGTTAGGCTGTATGCTTACTAGAGAAAGCAGTTTGATCAGAGAGTTTGAGAAGCTTCATCTAGAGGTAATATCGCCTTCGGAGAGGAAGAGGTGTGAAGTAGCAGCTTTGAATGTGGTGTCAGACTTAAGGGAAATGATTGTAGAGGCACAAAAAGGAGATGCAGAAATTGAGAAGTTGCGCCAGAAGTTGAAGATCAAGTCAGTGGGAAAGTATCGGGAAGCACCCGACAGTGCACTATTGTTCAGAGACAGAATCTTAGTGCCGAACAGTGAGGAGTTGAGGAATGAAATTTTGAGTGAGGCTCACGATACGTCGTATACCGCTCACCCAGGAGGTACTAAAATGTATCAAGATTTGAAAATTAAGTACTGGTGGGATGGTACGAAGAATGATGTAGCCTTGTATGTGGAGAAATGTCTGGTATGTCAGCAGGTTAAGGCGTTACATCAGCGGCCGTACGGGAAGTTGCAGCTGTTAGACATTCCTGAGTGGAAATGGGAACATATCACCATGGATTTTGTGACTGGATTGCCAAGGTCACAGAAAGGGAATAGTGGATCGTCTAACGAAGAGTGCTCACTTTTTACCGATCAAAATGAACTATGGATCAGATAAATTAGCTCAGATATATGTCCGAGAGATTGTCAGACTGCACGGAGTGCCGAAATCTATTACGTCTGACAGAGTTGCTAAGTTTACATCTTGTTTTTGGATGAGATTGCAACAGGAGTTGGGGACTCGCCTGAATTTTAGCACGGTGTTCCACCCTCAGTCAGATGGTCAATCTGAGAGGACTATTCAAACTCTCGAAGACATGCTGAGAATAGTGGTTTTGGACCGAGGAGGTAGTTGGGAGCAGATTTTGCCTTTAATTGAGTTTGCCTACAATAACAGTTATCAGGCAACAATCGGAATGGCTCCCTATGAGGCCTTGTATGGAAGAAAGTGTCGTTCGCCTCTGTACTAGGACGAGGTAGGAGAACAAAAGGTGATTGGACCTGACGCTGTGAGCAAAATGATTGAGATAGTCCATCAGATCCGAGAGAGGATCAGAGAGGCTCAGAGTAGGCAGAAGTCCTATGCCGACTCGAGGAGGGCCGAGCTATGCTTTGAGATAGGGGATAAAGTATTTCTCAAAGTCTCGCCTTCCAGAGGGATAATACGGTTTGGAGTGAAAGGTAAACTGAGACCGCGCTATGTATGACCTTATGAGATATTAGAGCGCATTGGTCCAGTAGCATATCGGTTAGCGTTACCCCCGAGTATGGGTAATGTCCACAGTGTGTTTCACGTGTCTCAATTGAGAAAGTATATATATGATCCTAGTCACGTGATTCGCCAAGAGGAAGTGGTTTTGAATTCGTATTTGCAATATGAAGAGTGACCGGAAGCGGTTTTGGACCGCAAGATTCAGGAACTCAGGAATAAGTCAATTCCGCTCGTGAAGTTGCTTTGGAGTCACCATAGGCGTGAAGAAGCTACATGGGAATTGGAGGAGAAGATGAAAGAGAAGTACCTCGAGCTTTTTGAAGCATTTTAATTTTCGGGAAGAAACTTTATAAGGGTGAGGGGATGTAACACCCCGCATGTAATTAAGCTTTGTAATGCTTATTCGAATCATAAAGAGAATTTCTCCCTAAATTTTGGGTATTTATTTACTATTGAGAATGTTCGATCTTATTTTACTGCGATTGAGTAATCGGATTACATTATTCGAACTTGAATTTTTGTATGAGATTGGAAGAATTATCAAGGTTGATTTAATCATTCGTTTTGAAAGATTACTTAAGGTGAGATGGATTTTATAAGTTGGAATAAATGTGAAACTTTGGAGAATTTTAGTATTGGAAAATATAATTGTATACTAGTTATTATATATGGTTGAGACATATATTATTAGACATATATATATAGGAGTTATATACTCCTTTATCTCCACCTTATTCTAGCTAGAGAGAGAAAGAGCTCATTTCCTCCAACCAAACCCTAAAACCCGCCACCTTTCCGGCAACGCACCGGCCAGATCCGGCCACCCCCGACCAAGCCACCGCCACAATCGCGTAGTACTTCCTCCAAGCTTCAAATTGAGCTAAGGTGGGCTCCGAGAGGATGAGAAACGACTGAGATATTGTAGAGAGAAGGTGAGGTGTTACTCAAGGTTGATTTTTGGGTGTTGGATTTAAATCTTGTTCATTTGGCAATGTAATCGAATTTTGATGGTTTGGACGTGTTCCTGATGGTGTAGAGAGCATTCGGGTAGCCGGAAACACAAGTCTTACCGCCGGAAACCGCTGCACGCCGCCACCTTCAAACCATTTTCTGGTGAGCCTCCATTTGACCCCATTTCTCGCGTTTAATCGGTGCTTTGAGGTGATATTCGTGTTCTAGGATGTTATAGGACCTTGGTTATGTGATTGCATGTGAGTTTGGATGGTTGGATTGGTGTAAACTGGGAGTTGCAGGTCCGGTTGAGCGAGAGGTTGAAGACGATCCATCTCACCCGGGATGAAGCCCATCTCGGCCGAGATAGACGATTCATCTCGCTCGGGATGAAGCCCATCTCGGCCGAGATAGACGATCCATCTCGCTCGGGATGAAGCTCATCTCGGTTGAGATGGACCTCTCATCTCGCCCGAGATGAAGCTCATCTCGATCGAGACGGACCTCTCATCTCGCCAGAGATGAAGCTTATCTCACCCGAGACAGACCTCCCATCTTGCCCAGGATGAAGCTCATCTTGCCCAGGATGGGACCGCAGCCCTGCATAATGTTGTGTTTTGACTCGTTTCCAATCCGTTTTGTTCCGTTTTGAGTTATTTTCAATTCCTGAGTTTGGAATTTGATTGTAGGAGCATGTTAAGTGTAAAACATGTATTGGGTTGAGATTTTAGACGTGAGGTTGGTTGATTTGGAATTTTGAAGCATGTTGAATTTGAGCGTAGTTGAGATCTGATTCTTAGAATTTATTAGGGATTTTCAATTGTCCTAAATCGTCCGTCCTAACGTTAGTTATCACCGATTTATTGTATGAGGTTGAAAGTCGAAGAAGTTAAGCTCGTTTAGCGAAAAAAGCATCTATACCTAAAGCCAAAGATCAGGTGGGAAACTATTTAAGTATAAAAGCAAATGTGTGTTTTCTTTTCAAAAACGTGTTAAATGTTTTATTTTAAATGAGATGCTATGCATGTTTTGTGCTATTATATATGTCCTCTGTTGAATGCTAACAACAGAGAGGTATTAATGAGACTAGAACCATGTACATTTGGTACTTGCGCTACTCTTATTAATTTGTGAAGGTTAGCTACCTTAAACTTGTAAGATCGGGTGAAATAGTGGTGACCTTAAACCCTGAAGGGATAAGAAGCACGGGTGAAGTGGTGGTGACCGTAAACCCTGTGAGAAAGTGAATAATTATTTATATACGATCGGGTCTCGATGTGTGTTCCGAGATTAGTGCACCTTGATGATAGTGAGTTGAGTGTGTAAACATTCCTTACTAGTCATCGTAACTCGGAAGTGGGCCAGTTTCCAGTTACAAAAATGATAACCAGATATAATAACATGTTTAATAGCGCACAAATGAAAATGTTTTAGATAACACGATTCTTTTCAACAAAACCCCCCGTGTTTATCTGTGTGAGTTGCATAGCATGTTCTCATATATAATGTATGTTTTTGGGCATGTTTTCCATTGGGTACATTAGTACTCAGCCCCTCGTATTGTTCATAAAATACGCAGGTTAAGAATTGAGGATGAGAGTACGGTGGTGTAAACAGGCGAAGTGAAGAGTTTTGAAACTCATAGATCCTAAGATATGCATCTTCATATGCATATCTCCGCCACGTTACACACACGCTGCTACACACTCTGTTCTTCCTTCCCTTCTTTTGAATGTTGAATGATTTAAATACCGTTTCTATAATTCAGACTCGAAGTATGATTTTGATGTACATAATTATATTTTCCATTTAATTAAGCCTTCTGCTTTATTTAATTGAGAAATTGTTTGGAAAACCTGAACATCAATGTAACGCGACCCCAAAATAGGGAAGGTTAGTTGGGGGCGTTACAAAGAAAGGAAGAAAATGAAAATCTTGTTCTCCAGATCAGATATTCAGGGTTGTGTCCCAATGCTGTCAGATCTGCTACTGGTGAGGATTCCACAGATCTGTGTTGTAGGCCGGAGCAGAAAAATCCTTCTCCTCCCCACTACAGGCGCCGCCCACTGCTCTCTCTCTCCCTAGGGTTTCAAACTGATTTGAATGATATTAAGTGGCTAGGGTTTCCAAGAGAGAGTGGTCTATTTATAGACCCAGGGTTTTATCCCTAATGGACTACTGGGCCTTTTTTCAGCATATTTATTTGGGCCAGTCCTGGGACCTAATGCAAATAATAAAATGGGCCTTTAATTAATTAATTCTCATGTCCACAACCCAGGACACAATTAATTAATTAATATTAATTCTTTTTCACCACATAATTAATACTGACCTACCCCTTTATTACCACGTTATGAGAACGGGTTGCATTAATTGAGAATCCCCATATTTAAGGTTACCGGACATTCATTAATTAATCGAAGCTTCTCACAAGCTCTAACTACAATTAATTAATATCTTATTATTCCTGAGTAGTACCACTCAAACCTTATCACTCGTGTCTGAACTTAATCAGCCTGCAGGACTTTGGCACGATGAATGTCATTGAGCTCCTCAGGGAATGTCCCCATCCTATTACTCGGAAATGGTTACCCAAACCCAGTCTCAGGCGGTACTACACGAACTGTTGTTACCCAAGATGTGGATATACGAGCAAGTTACTCAGGCTCTCCACCAGGCAAGTCAAAGCAACAATCAACCCGTGCAAACCCCTGAACCTTCATTAGGGTTTGGACTCAATCAATAACGAAATCTTGTATTCGCTGATGTCAGACAGACGAATACATCTCACTGCGGTCCATCAATACGCCACTCTTGCGTACCAGCATGTCAAGTAACCAAGACAGACTACTTATTCCGACAATCTCTTGCGCAGCCATCCAGACAGACGTATCCTCATATGCTGTCTCGGTTGTGATTAGGTTTATGTCTCACTAGGTCAAGTGATCATACTGTCTTCTGCGATCTACAACACGCCGTATGATAGTCTCTATAGGTGAGTCAAGAGGATACCATTGTTACATACATGTAAGATTGTTTGACAGATAGGAGAAATAAACCATCGTATACTCATTATAATAAATGCTTTCAGTATACAAAACCCATCATGTCTGATGTCGGATGTTCGGGGGACCGGAGACAACACAATGCATGCCTATTTATAGACATGTCCACCCAGGGGGAGCCTGTCTCAGCATCAATGTTGAACCGTTACAAGGCATGAGACACGGAGTAACCGACGCCATCAATGGAGTCGTTACAACTTTTGAATGCAATTTCAACATGTGGAAAATGCGTTCAACACTCATGTGTGTGATTCCCCATGTGCAAAATATGGTGTAACTGTCCACACTCAATTGCAACACGTGGCTGACTCATCAGCCACGCCACATGCAATGTGTACGCCACGTCGACTCCGTATCACTTCGTGGACTCATTTCTCACTCACCGGAATTTGATTTTGAGAAAACAAATATATCACGATCATCTACTCTTCGCGTAGATTATGTTGGTAATATTTAATTACGACGAAATTAAATATTTCACATCGAAAATTTACCACAAAGTACCCGAATTACCAACAGTGACAACCAAAGTGCTTTGCAACTTATCAAACATCAAGTGTTTCGCGATAAGTCAAAACACACTGATGTTAAGTAGCACTTTGTGAGAGAGATCTTAGAGAAGGGGACTATAAAAGTGGAGAAGGTCTCAACCCATGACAAAGCAATAGATGCATGCTTTGACAAAGGTAATACCTTCTACATAGTTTAAGTATTGTTTTTAATAGAGCTATGCTGATCGGTTGGATAAGCTTGAAGGTTCTGTAATGGAACGGGAGTTTAGAGAGGAGTGTGTTGTTGGTTAATCATGCATTCAGAAGGGAGATATGCGAGGATATGAATGCATGGTGGTGCTTGCAAGTGAACTGAGAGTGAGAGCTCAGGTTTGTTTTGTGTTTGTTGGCAAGGGCATAATTTTTTGGTTGAGTAATGAAGAAGCGCGCTTGAATAATAAAAGCACGAGTCTGAGTTTCGGTTATATTCTGTTGGAGGTCTGCACACGTGGCAGCATCTTATTGGATGATTGTCTAAATAGTGGTTATTTCCATTTGTTATTCGATTCATTCATTTGATCTTCTTCTTCCTTGAGAGAGAGAGAGCTAGCTGCCATTGTTGTGTGAGCTCGTTTTCTGGGTTTTCTGTGATTCTCATTGTAACTCTTTGTGGACGTAGCTCAACTTGGGTGAACCACTTAAAAATTCATTGTTCTTGTGTTTCTCATTTCATTCACATACAATCACGATAATATTACAATCATTCACAACATAAATTACTTTTGTTTTGCACCAAGCACTATCACCTCATTATTTTTCCCTTTGCAAGAAGTACCCTTAGATTATTACGATTTTTTATAGTGAGTTACAATATTTAATTGAAGTTAAGAGGTTTCAATATTTGATCTCTCATTCTCTTAGAAAATAATTGTATATCATAATATAATTTTGAGGAAGTTGCCAAACACTCTTACTCGACAAAATGTGTAATAATTAGAGGGTCAGATTCATGCCCCCAAAATTCAAGATTATTTCAAAATTCATTATGAGTTTTATTGTCTTGACTCTTGAAAATCTTGATATGATTTCCCTTTATACAAACTGCAAGAAATGGCTAAATTATTTGAGCCTTTTCCTTTCCTTTTTTGTATATATATATATATATATATATATATATATATAGGTTAGATCATATGAGAATAGATGTTAATGTAAGAAATGAGAATAAATCTCAGCCTTTGATTTCACAAGATCTGCGGTCATGCTTTAATAATTTCCGTTTTCATTTTATCCTCCGCGAACTTCATTATTAGGTATCATTGTCATTTAATGTAATTCCTTTTCTTTTTTATTTTTCACAAGATTTCGATTGTCTTGTTGAGTCATCCAATACTCTAAAATTAAATTAAATTTTATTATTATTTAATTGAATTTTCTAATTTAATGAAGTTTTAAATAGATGAAATAAACTTAACATATTCTTCTGAAAAATTAATTTTATTTTTATTTAATTTAATTTTTCTCATTTAATAAAGTATAGAGAAGATAAAATTAAGAGAAATGTTTCTAAAAATTTAATTTTTTTCTTTTAATGATGTATATAGGAGATAAAATAAAGAGAACTGAAATACTTTTTCCGAAAAATTTATTTTATTTATATTTAATTTAATTTTTTCCATTTAATGACTTATAGAGGAGATAAAATGAAGAGAACTGTTTCTAAAATATATATATATGGATCCGCTCCATATATATATATATATATAGAGAGAGAGAGAGATAGGAGGAGAGTAGTCCAAAAAACTGTTCCGGCAAAAAACTTTTAATTTTGTTATTATTTATTATTTTTTCTATTATAACATAGATATACAATAAACATTAATAAAAATATAATTATATTTGTAATTTTTTTTTAAATATTATATCTAACTAATTTATTATATTTACTATTTTTTAATTAATTCATGTATAACATATTTTATGAGATAATTTTTAAATAATTATATTATAATATATAAAATATAATATTGATAAATCAAAACTAGATATATTTAAAATAATTGCTAAAAATTCTAAAATATGTAACTTTGTTAAGTATAACTTAATATTACAAAGTAAGATACTATAAATTTGAGTTGGTCTTCAGAGTAGGGGTGAGCATTCGGTTATTCGGTTCGGTTTTGATATGTAAAATAACCGAACCGAAATAATTGAATTTATATTTGAGGTAACCGAACTGAATTGAGTTACCGAAATAACTGAACTGAAATTCTTATTCGGTTTTCGGTTATAACTGAATTTTAATATAAATTTAATAAATTAATAAAATAAAAATAAAAATGAAAATTATATATATTTATATTAATATATATTAAAAATATATTTATATAATATATTTTAAATATATATTATATATTTATTAATAATATATATATATATATATATAAATTCGGTTATTCGGTTATTTTGGTCCGGAAAAAAAATAACCGAACCGAACTAAAAATCGAAATAACCGAACCAAAATAATCGAAATTTTTTCGGTTTGGTTCAGTTTTCGGTTTTTTCGGTTTCTTGCTCACCCCTACTTCTGAGACGGTCTCACCATTTTTTTATTGTGAGACAGACTTTAATACATCATTTCAATAAGTTAAATACATCATTTCATTTTTAAAAATTACATTATTGGCAACAAAGAAATACATCATTTGAAATAAAAAAACACATCATTTCATTAAATTTGTCTCACAATAAAAATGGTGAGACATCATTTGCAATAAAAAAAAATACATTATTTCATTAAATTCGTCTCACAATAAAAATGATGAGACCGTCTCATATGAAAATTTACCTATAAATTTAATTTGCATATCACACGAATGTAAATCTAATTATAAATATATTGATATAGAGATTCGTAATTTAAATAATCTTCAAATATGATTTGGTCCGGCAAGTTGAGACTTCACATTCAAAAACAGTTTTGATCACATTCTGATTCTTGAAGATGGTTGTATCTACATTGTTTTTATTACTAACAAATTCAACCAATAATTAATAATTGATGACCAAATTCACACCCCCCCTATAAATTAATTGGTGAAGAAAATAAGAATCGACCCCTCTTTCATTAAATGTGTTATCCACTAAAAATCGAGAGACACAACATAAACAAATTTAGTAGGTCCGACCATATTTGACATTCTACATCACCATATAATATATATATATATATATATATTATAGGTTCCCCACGTATTAAATAAAATAAATTTTAATCTTTTATTTTGTTGATCTAATAGTTATTATAATTCAAGATTTATTAGATAAATAAAGTAATTAGGGTATCTTAGTAATTTAGTTTTTAAATTTGAGTAATAGTCTTTGATAGATCCTCGCCGGAAGGTTAAGATCGCAGCCCAGGAACTCGACTGAAATGACACAGATGCGACGCGAAAGCAAATTAAAATTTGATACGAATGGAAAATTCAATACCTTTGAAGTCGACCCTTAGAGAACCGTAGGCAAGAACGCAACGAAACCCTACGACCCAACAAGCAACTCGCATCAACAACGATGGATAAATGTTGGAATGCTCTATGTACAAGTGCATCTTTCGATCGAAGTGCAATATTCAAAAATACGTATTCCAATCAAAATGCGCAAATGTCTCACTGACTCGCACAAAAACACCACCGCATTTATGTTTTTATCATCTTATATTTTTCGAAGTATTAAATAATCTCTTTTTAATAATATTACTTTTAACATTCTCATTTTTCTAAATTCTAACCACTTAATAAATTTTTTTTTTTTATTTGCAAAAGTGAATTTGTCAATCACTAAAAAAAATAGTGCTAAATATGAAAATTGGAGCATATAATTAAAAACATCTTTAAAAAATCATTGGAACATATAATTGGGACAAACTCTAGTACTAGATGAGACTAAGTTTTTTTTTAAAAAAAAAAAATTTGTGGTATAAATCGACAGTATTTACACCAATAAATATATTTAAAAGATAACAACATAGCTTATGAATTATGATACAATGAGTTGAGATTAGATTAGGCAAAGGAGCTTGTGAAGTACCCTTGGGTATTGGTAATCACTTCAAGTCCCAATTTGATATTGTAACACAATTTTTTTAAAAAAAATTAATGATACATGTAGGGTGTATTTGTTTAAATTAATGTAAAATTAAAAACAAATAGCAATATTAATTAGTTAGGTAGAAAGAGTGAAAATGGTGGAGTGGATTGAGGAATTTGTTAGGTGAGTAGAATGTGTAGGTGAAGTAGAGTGGAGCATGAATTAATTGATTTTGATGTAGTATTTTCAATTGAACAAAATCCAAAGTCGCAAGCAAATTTATTTATGAGTGTGTAGGCTTATTAAGCCTAAATTGGTGAAATCACTAATGTGGACTAAAGCTCTCGATGCACACAAACAAATATTATTCACACAAAACTAAATTGTGATAGTGATAAATAATGGGACATGATTGTGATTTCAAAAGAAGATTCTACACCTAATCTTTTATTGAGTGCATACATTTTATATGAAATATATATATATATAATGTGTGTGGTTTGCATTATAACTAGCAAGATTCATTGAATTTAGATTATTATAGATTGACAAAGTGATGGTAGTGTTATTGATTTGGGTAACAAAATCGTATGCTAATTTTATGCAATGAGAAGAAATTTGCAGCTGCTACGAATGATTTATTTGATTTTTTATAAACCTTACTCGTATATTTATAGTCTTTAAATCGATTTATACGGTTAATTCAGTATGAATGCACTATTTATTTATCTATTTATTTGAGGCTTTTGAAGTATGTGTTATTTATATGAAAATATAGGGGAAATGATAAAATATTAAAATATACATGTAGATACGTATGGAGTAGATATTCCAGTACTAAAAGTCATTTGTGTATAATAAAAATGAATCTACATCATTCGTCTATAAAATCAATGGTGCAAATTAAAATATTTTCAAAAACTTTATGCCTAATTTTTTAAAAGTTGCGTTTAAACTATATGATGCTTAATTGTTATATATATTAATCTTAGAGAAATTATGCTTATTTTTTAATATTTAATGCTTTTTATGTCAATTGTTGATGTGATTAATCCAAGAATTAAAATTCATTTCTTGGTAGTATAAACTTTAATTTTAACACTAAATCCAAAATAAAATCCATACCAAATAGAAATAAATCAAAGATTAAAAAACATTAATTATTAAAAAAATAAGGACAATTCTTATAAGCATTACGTATAACAATTAAATACAATATATTCTAAACATAACAATTACAACATTAAATTATAAACAAAAATCTAGATGATTGAACTTTTTGAAATAAAAAATATAAATTCATTCTTATTTAACATAAATAACTATTTAACAAGCAAGTCACTCTCTTTATTATAAATAGTAGTGGATTGTGAAAAAGAAAGCATGCTTCATAGTGAGAAGATAGGTGAGTTAAAAGGTAATAGCAAAATAATAAACTCAGCCCATTGGGCTTACTCAAAATTCACTCAAGCATTCACCACGGCCCACGTATGCTTAGTTGTGAACACGTGCCAAGGATGAAAATCAAAGCAAAAAAAAAAAACAGAAAAGATACAAGCAAGAAGTTAGAGAGAAGGAGAGAGCAAATCAGAAAGGGGGCAAATAAGTAGAACCACTAGTTAGAGATTGCAGATCAAAAATCAGATTCTGGTGCCCACATGGCATCTCAACCAGCCAATGCACTCCCACAATCATATCCTCACTAGATAAGCATAATAACCCCATTCATCCATACTAATACTCTCACTTCCTGCACTCGTGTCTCACACACACACCACAAGCATCTGAAACACACAACAATGGCCTCTGCCTGTGCTTCATCAGCCATTGCTGCTGTCTTCTCTTCCCCAAGGCAAGTTTCTCTTTCTCACATTCAGTTATGTTGCACAATGCATGTTTATGCCACATGGATTCTGCAAAATATTTCCTACTTACAGCATCTGATTAGAACTTGTGATGCAGTTCACAGAAAAATGGATCCATTGTGGGAGCAACTAAGGCCTCTTTCTTTGGAGGAAGAAAGTTGAGAGTGAGTAAGTTTGCAGCACCTTCGAGCACAAGATCTGTTTCCATCTGTGCAGCAGCTGATCCAGACAGACCCCTGTGGTTCCCCGGGAGCACCCCTCCCCCGTGGCTCGATGGCAGGTTTGCTGCTGATGCTATATCTCCTCGATATGCAATAATTCTTCTGGTACTATAAATATGGTTGTAATCTCTTTCTGAATCCTGCAATGCAGTCTTCCTGGAGACTTTGGCTTCGATCCTCTTGGCTTAGGTATAACATCAAGCATCAGTGAAATGTAGAGACATTGGTTACTTGCACAACTTAAATTTAAGCCAATAAACATATACTCCATATGCTTTTTTTTGTAGCATCTGACCCGGAAAGCTTGAAATGGAATCAGCAGGCAGAGCTCGTTCACTGCAGATGGGCCATGTTGGGTGCCGCTGGCATTTTCATCCCTGAGTTCCTTACCAAGATTGGCGTTCTAAACACTCCTTCATGGTACACTGCTGGTGAACAAGAGTACTTCACCGATACGACAACACTCTTTGTTGTTGAGTTGATTCTCATCGGCTGGGCTGAGGGAAGAAGATGGGCAGACATCATCAAGCCGGGATCTGTCAATACTGATCCTATCTTCCCCAACAACAAGCTAACTGGAACAGATGTTGGTTACCCTGGAGGGCTGTGGTTCGACCCGCTAGGGTGGGGCTCGGGATCTCCACAAAAAATCAAGGAGTTGAGAACAAAGGAAATCAAAAATGGAAGGCTGGCAATGTTGGCAGTCATGGGAGCATGGTTCCAACATATCTACACAGGAACCGGACCCATCGATAACCTCTTTGCTCACCTTGCTGATCCTGGTCATGCCACAGTATTTGCTGTAAGTGAAATGTTACAATTTAAAGCATCATTCATACTTGTTCTAGCAAAAGAGTGCATGCCCTTGCAGCATAGAAAAGACACTGCAAAAATCGAAAAGACATACTTTATACACTAGCATGTTAAAATTAACAGCTAACAATGGTTTCATTATAAAATGCAGGCTTTCAGCCCTAAGTAAGAGAAGCAACAAAGTCCATGACCGATGTGTTGGAGAAACAGCAGTAACCATAATTGTGGAGGAAAGGAAGAAATTCTCACTGTGTTTTTCCAATTAATATTGCATTGTTAGATATGTACTACTACATTCTTATGTGTGTAGAAAGAGTTCAATCAGTGTACAAATGCCTCCAAAGAGATCTTAAATGTGTAAATACACATTTGTCCATAAACAATATGCATGCATGATGAAGATTATTCACTGAATCTTAAGAGTAATTATTCATCAGAAAATAATAAAAGCAGAACCAAAAGAGAGCATGCACAACGTACAATTTGGAAAAGAAAATTATAATTCTTGAAATGAGCATCGCAAATAGGTAGACACAATAAATCACCAATTATACAGAAAACTAGTAGAGCAAGAAAAAAATATATAAACTACTGTTGATTAGAAAAGATAATGACGACAGTTTTGTGTGGATTATTAAGAACTGAAAAAGAAAAGAAACCCCACCCTGTGACTTAGGAGCTCTAGGTGATTCAGGAGCTCTTAGATGAATTGCATGGCCCAATGATTCAGTAAAATAAATTGACGAGGAAGAATCAGCCATTCACAAAATGGGACTTCACACCCATTCTGGAAATCATTCTTGGCATTGTAAGTTTTGGATGATGCTTGTTTGGTCTTAGTTCACAAACGCGCTGGTAAGCTTGGTCCATAGACATGATGATTGGAAGGAGGATATGGAACTTCTTAGGCAGAAAATTGTTTGCTTGGGAGATCCTCAGTTGGGTACCTCGAACATGTAGTGCTAGCTGATAGAGGGCTTATGGATCTTGACTGACCCCACCTGGGCATTGCCACTTATTGGCTGAAGTTTCCAAACACAATTCTGGTGCATTTGATCGTCCATGTGCACTTGCTAAAGCTAGCTATAGGATCCCACTTAGTGATCAGAGAGCTTCTAGTGGAGTTGAATTTGAAAGGACCTCCATTTTCACCTGAGAGGGTCACGGTGTGTTATGAGGTAGAGTTCGGGTGGAGCAAGTGTTGGTTTGGTGAAAGATGAATCAACTAGGTGCAGAGGCAGCCACCTAGTTTTCTAATTTCAATCCTTGTATTCAAGTGTTTTTCGTTCCATTCTAAGGGCATACTTTGCAGTATCGCTTTTGGGTGACAAAGGAGCCTTCAGGTTGGTTTTTTGTCAGGATACATATTTGGTGGTGTTTATAGAAGTGTTCCTTTCTCTAAGTTCAATCTATCACATCCGAGTTTCATTCAACATTTTCGTAACCTACAACTATATAAATCTGGTAGCCTAAAGTAAATATTTCAATTTACTCATGGAACAGAACAAACCTAGAACCTTAGTTGCAGATTTGCAGCAGATCATCCCCAGCTTGATGTTCAAGTACTTAAAAGGTCTACTTTTTAGTTCAATCTTCTGAAGTTATTATGATTTTAAGCAAGGAATCTAAAAACCTCAATAAGCATCCCAATAAATGATTAAAAAAAATAGAGATCCTTTACAACTGAAAAGCTTTCTTTTTTTTTTTTGCTCAGTAAGACTGAAGCAACATGAAGTTGAAAGTGACAAATGCCCTATAGCTTTTATAATAGAAAACACATAAACTCTCAAGGCGCTCGTGATCTTCTTCAGAATGTTTGATAAAAATATCTTAAATTAAAGATCAACTTACTATCTCAAATCATAATTGACTCACATTCAACTAGGTGTTCAGCGACATCATTCAGAAAACGGCAAAAAATTCAATGCCATGGAATGAACATAAATGCTTGTATGAGCTTTATTTCTACTATGCTAGGTATCTATCAAATTTCAGTTTGGATTGTCCTTGTAAAGTCATTTTCTATTGTAGCATTCAGTTGGTTAACTAGATGCCTTAGGCGTTGTCCCTATCACTTTCACATCTTGCTATACATTCTTAAAGACAATACTTAAGTTTCAGTGGAAGTAGCCCTCAAGATAATAACGTAACTCTGTAAACATGTATTCCTGGTGAAACACTCAAGCTTTCATTTTTGGCTAAGAGTTTGTGCTTAACACGGAAAGAAAAGAAAATACCTCAAGCTAGAATAGAGTTTCAATCAAATACTATTTAGTTGATTCATCAAAAAAAAAAAACATTCAGTTGAAGATATGAAAAATCAAAATTACTTCAGTAATCAGATCCTTCAAGATAAATAAAAACTTGACACATTTTCATACATTAGGACATATTTAAAGTTGAATCAAAACTCAATCCTGGTGCAAAATCAGATTTAGACTTAAATGGCAACATCAACTCAGTGAACGTCACAAAACGAAGATACAAAATCCATCATTGACGGTATGTCCATGAAGAATTTTATTAGAAGTTTGTACTCTTTACTCAAAATTTTAATTTTCATGAATTATTACAATAAGAAGCAAAGTGCACAACGGTTTACAGTTACTAAGAAGCCATGGTGTATGGTGCGCATCATAACAACCAACAAATATCATGGAAGAAATTAGCTACAACTTAGACATCCTATGTCAAATACAATAAAACTCCTGTACTTTATCAGCAAATTCAACACTTATTTAATCTGAGAAAGCATAGGTATAATTTACACGTTTTCTTGTTTTCTACAATTATATATTTCAGCAATTTCATCAATGAATTCAGAACTCTAAGTAATTACCGACTAGTTTATAAAGAAAAGGAAGGACAAAAAAATAGGTTAAATAGAAGAGGAGGAAAAAAGAGGCAGATGCAGAAAGGTAAAAAAGCAGAGAAAGCCTTGTGCTGGAGAGTTGGAACCACAACCAAAGTGACATTTCGCAGCATTCTTTGTTGCGAGAAGCTCAAATATAACTTGCAATAAAGGAAAGGTTATTGAGCCAACAGAAGTATAATCCTGATTAGTTCAAACCTAAACAAGATCAAGTTATATACAACATAATAATGCATTATAGTAACATATCCCAATAGTAGCAAGAACCTAAACTGAAGTTAAAGCTCAATTCACCACGTATTGCAATAACTATTACCACATAAACTTCAACCAAAAGAACTCATAGCACAACCAATAAAACAGAAGTAAAAATGAAGAAATCTCGTAAATCTTTAGCAACCCAAACACCAAAAAGGATTTGTAAAAAGAAAAAACTATATCAATTTCATAAATCTTGCAACTTTAGTTACAGCCTAAGAGCAGTTTCTCACATCCCTCTCGTCTTCTCCAATAGCTACCCATACATATACATACATATCATTACATAAACAACAAACCCGAAAATCTTCAAGAGGGCGTGTTGGGCGGGCGAACCGTTATCTGAACAGGAATGGGGCGTCCGGTTCCGGTCCCACCGCAGCTACTGCAGGCCATCCGGCCCGAGCCGGCGCAGGTCCGGCAGCCATAGTCGCCGTCGGACCAGCGGGTGCAAGAGCAGGTGACCCGTCCCGTTCCGTTGCAGCTAGGGCATCTGGGCGCCCGGCCCGAACCCATCATCGGGTTCTGATCCATGACCTGTTTGACAAGAACCGCCCCCGCCAAAACGCTGATGCCAGTGGCCAACTGAGTCAACACGATCGGACCCATAACTGAGACGAAGCGATGCAGAAATGGGTGGGAAGAGAAAGGGAGAATTTCTGGGAATAGATTTTTGAAGAAATTGTGAGCAGTTTGGAGTTATCGATGATGAAGTGGTGGTGGAAGAGTACACGTATGTCGGTGTGAAGTTGGTGGTGTTGGGCTGTTTGGAGTTTTGTGAAACTGATTCAGGAGGCCGCCTCCTTTTCTTGTTTTTTTAATTCTTTTTTTATTATTATTATTATTATTTATTTGATAGGTCATACGTTTTTGTCCATTTTTTGTGTGGATGTGTTTTACAAAAATAAGCAACACAGAGAATTAAAATGTGCTGAAAGTAAGAATTGGAAGAGAAGAAAAAATAGTGTCCACTTAAAAAACCAAACAAAATGACAAATAAAGAGAGTGAAAGAAGAAGATTAGGCAGAGAAGCAATCAAAGGATAGAAGAGCATGTAAATTACAAGAAATCCATCAGCCATCACGTTCATAACATAATTCGTCATTAAAAAAATGAGAAATGAATCCACTAAAACATAAAACCAATGACCCTTCATCCATCAAGGGGACAAATAAATTCAAATCTGTCACATCACTTTTGAGGATAGAATATTCAATCTTATTCTGCATAAGTTTTTATTCTGCATTCCATAATTTCTGGTTAAATTTTTTTTATGTCTTTCTAGAGACCATCTTTTATATTTAGTATTATTTTATTCGATCTTGGTTTTTGACTTATCTTACAGCACAATCAGTTTTGAAACAATTTTATTTACATTTTCAAGTTGTGCACATATCTTTGTTGACTTCATCCATCCATGATCCAACAGTTTTCACGTTTTTGCATTATCAAGACAAAAACACATGGAACCCAAATATTAAGCATGGTATAGAAAGAGAAGAAAGTTGGGTAATCTTACCACATGCAGAAAGACAAGGATCAGATAAACTTTTTTTTTTTTTTT
>JAPKLW010000418.1:362489-378605 GCA_026898455.1 Plectranthus barbatus
TTATTCGCTAGGGCACGTCTCGTACGTGATTAGGGTTCTGCTTCTATCATGGAGGTGCAGCAGTCATGGTTACACTATCAGGAAGAGAGAATGTTGAAGGATTTGGGGTAGTGGCAGTTGATGCTGCATGAAATAGTGAGGTGTATGGAAACTCAAGTTCATTAAACTGCACTTTTCGTGCAATGAGCAATTTACCTGTTGGGCTCAAGCATTTGTAGCCTTTGTTGTACCCAAGGAAAATACATTGAGAGCTGTGGTATTGTAGCTTAGATGAATTGTAAGGTCTAAGGTAGGGAAAGGAGGAGCAGCCAAGGGTTCGAAGGAATTTGTAATCAGGGTTGGTGTTAAAAAGCTGAAGTAGGGAGATTTGGAAGCAAGTATGGGAGTTGGCAGTCAGTTGATGATGTATACCGCAGTCTCAAAAGCATGTCACCAGAAAGAGCATGGTAGTTGTGCTTGGGCCGAGAGTGTCAAACCCATGTCGACTATATGTCGATGCTTCCTCTCGATCAACCCATTTTGAGGGTGTATGTATGGGCAGGAGTTGCGAACTGAGATACCGTGGGTTTGAAAGAGGAAATTAGAGGTTTGTACTCGGATCCACAGCCGGATTAAATGGTTTTAATGGTTGGTTAAACTGTGTACGAATATAAGCAAAGAATTTTAGGCAAATGGAGGTAGTTTCAGACTTCACATTCATAGGAAATATCCTGGTAAAGCGGGTAAAATCATCTACAAAGTGTATGTAATATCTAAAACCTTCATATGATGGTGTGGAGGCAGGCCCCCAGATATCTGTGTGAACAATTTGAAATGGTGTAGAGGTTGGAGAGGGTCTAGAACTGAAAGCAGATTGATGTAGTAAACCTAAAGAACAGGAATTACAGAACAAAAGATCATGAGGTTTAACATGAATGTTTTCCAGCTGCATCGCATTCTTGAAAGTTTGAAGATTGGTGTGACCTAGTCAATTGTGCCAGATTGTAGCTGATGATGAAGTAGAGCTGGTGGTGAGATGACACTGAGGAGAAGATTTAGGAAGATGTCGAAGGTCGAGTTGATACTGCCCTTCTTTCGGTCGGCCTTGAAGAAGAATCTGGTTTGTCACCTTGTCCTTAATCAAGCAACAAGAATGGTGAAACTCTATCACAACATAGTTGTCCTTTGTAAACTGTGAGATGCTGATTAGGTTTTTGGTAATATTAGGGACATACAGGATATTATTTAGGAGAAGTGAGTGATGTGGAATAGAGCTGGGAATGATGGACTTACCAATATGAGATATAAGCGGAGAAGAGCCATTCCCAACATTCACTGAGTCAAGTCCGGTGTATTCATCCTTGAGCTGGAGTTTGCTCAAGTTTGCAGCTATGTGTGATGTCGTACCACTGTCAATGACCCAATCAGATGTTTGACCATCATGAACAGGATTAGAAGATGAGAGCCTAAGTAGACGATTCATAAGCAGAATCTGGACCAGTGAAAGATGTATCAAACCGTCGAAAGCATTTGCAAGCAACATGGTTTGCTTTGGCACAGAGTTGACAGAAAACACGGTTGCGAGCAAATCTACCACCACCACGGCCACCTCGAAACAAATTTCCTGTAGAGTAGTTGCTAGAGGACTGAACTGCAACATTCGCAACTGGTGGAGTGAAGTGAGAGCCGGAATTATTTGACTGCAAACGTATCTCATGTGTTTGCAGTGCAAAATGAACTTCAGGTATAGTGAACTTGTCGGTTCGTGAGGTGAGATTCACTACAGCAGAGCATCGAATTCACTGCCAACACCTACATGAAGTATGATTCATCATCAGAGATTTCTTGTCTCGCAGCAGTGAGATCATCAGCGATCTCCCTCATCTTCGCCATGTATTCGTCTATCGACAGTGATTTTTTTTTTTGCGCCATGGAGCTGACTTCTTAGTTGCAGAATATGCACCTTAGAGTTGTTTTGAAATAGCTTGTCGAGAACACTCCAGATTTCGTATGTAGAAGAGCACCGAGCAATGTGCCCTAACATCTGTTCGGATACCGATGAGAGCAACCAACTAACGCGCAACTGATCTCGTTTCACCTAGTCGGGATAAGCAGGATTCAATTGAATTTGAGAAGAATCCGAAGACTCACCGTCAGAGATTGCCGGAGTAGTTGGCATGTACTTTATCGGAGCTTGGATTACACCAAGGAGATAGTCATCCAGTCTGAACGCACGTGCAGTAGAGTGTATTTGTGGTCACCAATAATTGTAATTGGCTCTGGTAAGCATGAGAGATAATGATGGGAGAGTGATGTTGGTTGCCATAGCAGCGTGAAGAAGAAAGAGAAGAACGCTGGGAAGCTCAGAATTGGCTCGATACCATGTCAAAATCTATGCGTAGAAATTGAAAAATAAAGAGAGAAGAGTTTTATTGCTTGATGATGAAGATGTACATTAGGGTTTATATCGATACAACAAGAATTTTAACTGATTGCACAACAGAAAAGGAAAACTCTAGAATCGGTTTCAACTTCTTTGTTCTAGAAGAATAATCTAACTTCATTTCCAACTTCTTCTAGAAACTTGCTGCGCAGCCTGCATGGTGAGCTCTCATGATGTGTATACGTAAAATCTAATAGAGAAAGGAATCTATTAGAAGGGGGAGTGTGAGGCAGTTAGGAAGTATGCAATGCGGGTTATCCCGATAGGTCTCAGTGGGAAGATCATTTGTAATTCCTTGAGAAGTATCCTATTTTCATTCAATAAAATCTAAGGTTCCATTTGCGATTCTAACTCAATGTTACTCGTGGTCAAAAGATTTTGATGAACACCCGACTATACTTGATGTAAGAGAAAATAGAATGAGCAGGAGAGCATTCCCTCGTATTCCTCAGAAAATTGTCATTAAACGATGAACAGTTCTTCGTAAGGCTAGCGAGCAACTTCTATAATTTTGAAATGCTAAATAACCTTAGGGACCTCGAGGGCTGTTGAATAAATAAACTAACTTAACTTAGTAAACTAGCAACTGTTTACACAACCACCACCAATCAGCCATGCATACTATCTGATTCCTATCATGTTACAGGGTCAAGTGAAGCAGAAGATCTCATCTGGTGGCAAATATGTATCAGTAAACATTGGGCCTGTTCAAGTCATTTCAAGTGAGCAGGTACTCTCTCTCTCTCTCTCTCTCTCTCTGGTGATGTAGATCATGATGTTTTCTGTTAAGTGTATGCCTCTATCTGCTTCACCTTGCACATCAAACCAAAACTATTCCAAGAAATAGGGAGAACATACTCACAAAAACACCGAAAGAAGCAGAAAACTAATTTGGAGTACTTGTTTCTTTCTGGAAATGATATGCTGACAAATCAGTTCATTCCCTAACATAGGAGGGTCTATATTAAACAGTTGATTATAAAAGTTTTTTACTTTTTGACTATGTAATTTGTTACAACACATGCATGTAGGTTCAAGCGGTATACAATGCTATGAGACGAGACGACAGGATGAAGTACTTTTTGTAAACGTATTCTGTCTGGTCATCTGAGAGCTTCCACAGGTGACTCCTATCGTCGTGTTTACTGTCAACACTCACTTTCCTACTATGCATTGGTTCATCTATTTACCTGAGCTGATACTAGTGTTAGCTGATATGGAAAATTGGAATATAGTTGTTGAGTCTTTGTATCTGCTGATAGAGAGTCTGTATTTGGGGTCTAATATAAATTCATTCTTTCGCATTCCGGAGCTCACTCCTACTATGTTTTATTAACCCTACTAGTTTTGCTAAATTCCAGTCAAACTTGTGTCGCTCTCACCACTCCTTTTCAAGTTTTTTCCCCACACAAGTCTTTGCTTGCAGCATAAATAAGTTGAGTCCGTTGGTGATTGATATTTCAACTCAACTTCACGTTGTGTCTTATCAAGTTGGAGTTTAAGCTGATTGAACTCGAGTTCTAAAAAACTTGAGCTGGATGAATTTGTGACACAACTCGATTGGGTTGGGTTGGGTTGTAAGATGCTGTTGGAGGAAAATTCCAAGAATGTGTGGAAGGAAGGCATCGTTGTTAGTTGTCAGCGTCGCTGACCTAACCTATGTTGACTGTCTGCTCCCTTGGAATGGAAGCTGACTTTTCTCTGCCCCACCCACTCCTCTTCCTTTTCTTTCAAACATTTATTTGCTCTTCCAGTTTTTTTTTTTATATTATTATTTTCAAGAACTCCAATATTACGTGTGTAAAGGTTTAAATATATCCCCTCCGTCCCGTCAAATTGTTTACATTTGACCGGACACGATAAACAATGCATATGAGTAGTAGTGGACTAGTGGGTTGTAATTGGATGAATATTTTATTGATGAGTGTTGGAAAATTTGTTATTTTAGAAAAATAGACTAATATTATAGGACATGCGAAAAAAGAAATGTTGACACTTTACTCGAGACAGATGGGTGTTATAACTTATTATAATTAGGATCGGGAGCGAAAGTTCAATGCTGGAAAGTTGAAAAATGACTCGCAGACAATAATCAACATTACAAAATTATATGCCAGCACATAAATGTATTATACTCCCTCCGTTTGGTCAGATTAATCTCATTTTTCATTTTCATCTGTCCTGCTAGATTAGTCTCATTTCCTTAAATAGAAAAAAAAAATCTCACATCAATAAAATATTAATTTCACTACAATCACAAACATTAATTATTGTGCCGAAATCAAATGAGATTAATGTCCTGGGACGGAAGGAGTAATATTTTTAGAAGAATTGTCAATTCAAGACTCAAAAAATAGTTTAATTATCAATTCAAGATTCGAAAGATGGTTTGTCAATCAAGGATCCAAAAGATCAAACGATTCTCAATTCAAGACCTAATATTGAGGTCTGGATTAAGAATTGTATGATCTTTCGGGTCCTAAATTGAGAATTTTTGTAATCTTTCAGGTCCTGAATTGAGAATTAATCTTTCGGATCCTGAATCAATAATTAAACTATCTTTCGGGTTCTAAATTGATAAAATTCCTTTTTTTAGGAGAATTTTCATTGTCAAGTTTTTGCTCCCGTTATAACTTAGAAATAAAATTAATAGTTTGTCATTATTTTAGTAATATTCATAATTTATATTAGAAATAAAATTAATAGTTTGTCATAATTTTATCAATATTCATAATTTATATATATATATAAAAGAGAAAATCATAATAATTTATAATATGTTTGAATTTACAATAATATTATTTTGCTTGAATATAGATATGATAGACTTGGGTTATAAAAAGTATTTAGAGATATGTTAATTGAATTATTGAGATATTCGGTTTGGATTATTTAAGTCAATTTTTCATGGAGTTGAGATATTTTAATCTACTTTTTAGTTCCGTCAATCAAAGCTAACATGTTGATTTTGAAATGAATTGAAATTCTTTTTTGGCCTAAAAGCAACATTAAGACAACTTCTAATATCATTGATAACATTCGAATTTCTTCATTCCTTCCAATAAGAATTGAATTTAAGTGTTTTGTATGTGTTAAATAAATCATGAGTATGTGTTGATGGTATATTCGGAAAAGAAAAGAAAAGAAAACATCAACTCCACCAATTGGCTTTTTGCACACCCCACCTAAAAATAAAAAGATGCCTTCTATTCATGTAATATTCCCATATTGAATATTTATTTCTTCTTTTAAACAATTAGCTCAATATTTTATGAAATATTAAATTAGAATAGATTATGATTTTTTTTTTCTAAACCTATTCAAATTAGACGTTTGAAAAATATATTTGTAAACCTATTTCAAAATTAAATAAATAGTAGTATATGAACAAGAAGGTGGGCCCAACTCATGCAGTGCAACGGTTCTCAATTGCTCCAATTGTCATTGTCACTCTAATAATAAAATCAAATTTTGATCTATTAATAATAACGTAACACATAATTTATTTATTCTTATAAGGAGGGATAAACCCTCTAGAAATTTTTAGTGACCTTTCTATACGCAAATTTATTTGTTTTTAATTAGAAAATCAACGAAGTTGTCGGTATTAAAATTTCTCTACTTAATTTAATTGTTAAAATGTAATCTTCTTCCTTAAGAGTGTTACGTTTTTTCCTTAAAGATTGACTTTAAGATTGAAATGTAATAAGTTTGCGCTCGAACCAATTATTGGAGAAACATGATTGAATATGCAATGATGAGATTTTAATTTTTAATTCGGGATTCACAATTTCTATTACTCGAATTCATGATCAATTAATCATTAACTTCCAAGATCAGGATAGATAATAATGAAACCTTGCACATATCTCTTGTAATTCACATTCCAAAGAACATATATTTAATAAATCAATATGATGAAATGTTAGTAATAATTTAGCATCTTGTGATGTAAGCTAAAAAGCGTAGTGGTCTACTACTATTACTATAATATTTGAGTGGAGATGTTAGAATATTACAACGCAAATCACCATTTAATTACAGTATAGTATAGGTTAATATTTAAATTTCATTTGATTATTTTGATGTGGGCGTTTCATCACACAGTTTATATAGACACGCCCTGCAACAACCAACATAGTTTCACTTCTACTAGTTCTCTCTCACTTATTCTCCTCTCCCCTTCAATTCCATCTCTACCCTCCACATCATGTTACAACAAGATGGAGATTCCACGGTACGTTGATTTCGAACTAAATTAACATTCCTTATTACGTATTAATTTGTTATAGATCTGATTTTGGTACCTAATTGTTAGAGTGGAGGAGGAGAATCAGAATCACCACTCTCATCCACACCATGCTCACCCAATCAAAGCAGCCGGCCAACCAGCATGGTCTTCAAGGCAATAATCCTCTTCTCTCACCTTAATTTCTTGTCCATATCTTATGTTAACTAAAATGTTTATTTTCTGACCTAACAGAAGGCGAACCGGGTCATCCCGGCTCACCTAGTGGCGGAGGCCATATCCACCCTCCACGGACTCGACCATAACCTAAGATGGTCGGGTCCCATCACCCCGGCCGAAATGCAGTACGTGGAGGAGTACGTTGTAGCCAAGTACCCCGAGTACTGCAACGGCCTAGTGGAAGAGCCGCAGGATCTCTGCATCAACGACGCCGAATCACACTCCGACGACAAGAGGAAGTCCCCCAAAACCCTCCGGGAGTCGGCGCCGTCCCCTAATTCCGACATCACCACGATCCAGCTGGAGCCCTCGAAACTGGCGGAGACGCTGGCGAAGAAGGCCTCCTTCCAAGGCAACTTCATGTCCATCCCTGAGATCCAGGCGCGGAACCGGGCCCTCCAGAGCTGCGGCCTGGGCGAGGAGGAGTATCTGGCGGTGTTCGCGACGAGCGCGAGGGAGGCGATGATGATGGTGGGGGAGGCGTACCCTTTCTTCAGGGGGAACTACTACATGACGGTTCTCGGGGAGGAGGTGGACGTGATAAGGGAGCTGGTGGCGGCGAAGGACTCGAAGGTGGTGGCGGCGCCGGAGGCGTGGCTGGACTTGAGGATAAAGGGGTCGCAGCTGAGCCAGTATTTCAGGAGGAAATGCAAGTACAGCCCCAAGGGGCTGTTTGCCTACCCGGTTTGGACCAACGGCTCCAGGTCGTCTTTGCACTGGATATCCGAGGCTCATCGCAACTCCTGGCACGTGCTGCTCGACGCCACCGCCGCCGCCGCTGCCGACTGCCTGCCGCTCGCCCTGCACCGCCCCGATTTCGTCACGTGCACCGTCGATATCACGCATGCCCACCCTTCCACCATTACTTGCCTCTTGCTCCGGAAGAAGTCGTTTCAGACCGCCGCTGGCTAAAGCAATTCTTCTTCATTGTTTAATTTATTCAAGCAAAGCATCGATCTGCATGTATATATACAAGTGCTTATATCTTTTTGGCGGAAAATTAATCAAACAACTTCTGATATCAGATTTTGTTATTGATTGGCCAAATGAAATGTCGATCATAATTTGAAACGACAAGATCATAAATGCAATATTTCATTTAATTTCAGGGTATATATAGGTCGAAGAAATCTTGTTTTGGTGATTCCCCCAGGAAGAAATTAGATGGAATATATTTTTGTATAACTAAATGATATGTATATTATACAATATTAATATAACTTGTTTTCAACTTTTCCAGCGTTAATTTTTCATGAAGAGAAAAAAGGAACATTCCAAATTTAAATATGTGTGACTTCCCATCCAATAATATACTTATTAGAACTCAAGAATACAGAATGAGATGCACATCATAAATGGACAACAAGAGAGGATTAGTATTAATGTGGTTGGACTAAAAGCCTATGTCTATACTGATTTGCTTTGTAAAAGATAATTGGATACAAATTACTAACTTTAATTTGCTCTCTATAAAACTTATTTTGACTCCTTTCCTCTATACTTTTGTTTCTTGCATCTGGAGTTGAGATTCACCATTTATTACATTATATGTATAATTGATCTAATTAAGCCGTCCAGTTTTAATCATTATATATGAATTAATTAGAAGAACTTCATTTAATGCTGCTAATAACTAATCCGTGTAGCATTAGTTTTATCACTACTTTTGTTAGCCATCAAAAAATCTAACGGTTGCGAAAGAAAATTAGTAAAGGGAGTATAATAATAGTTAGAGATTTGATTCGTAAGGTTCTGGAAAGTTGAAAACCCAACCCCCCCCCCCCCAAAAAAAAGTAATAACAACACGAGGAATAAGGAGAAGTAATAAGTGGTTTCCTCGTTCCGGATGTGGTGGTAAAAATATTTCATCTGGATCAAGAGGTCATGACATGTGTGAGTTTAATAACCATAAAACAATGAAATGGATCCTGATTAGTTCCTCGTATAGTCAACTCCTCGATTTGACTTTTTCTGCAATAGACTTAGGGATGTCAATCGGGCTGGAATTTTTTCGGACTAAGAAATATTGACCCTAACACTAATCCATCAATTTTCGGGCTAGCCCATCGGGCCATTGAATTTATTAATTATTTTTTATTTTTAATATCTTTTCACTCTTTTAATATTTTATATAATAAAAAATAAACAAAATAATACTTCTCTCTTATAAAAAAATGCATAACACATCACAAATTTTTAGATAATAATAAATTAAATTATTAAAAATACATTATTTTTTATTTTAGCAATATTTTAAAATTTAAAAATAAATAAACTTAATTATGTATTGAATACTATTTGAACTAAATATAATTATATATCTTAAAACTTAGTTAATAAATATGATCTTCAATATTAGAAGTAGATTTTAGTACTATAATTATAATAAATATATTAATAAAAAATAATCGGGTTAATCGGGCCTACCCGTTCTGTTTCAGGCTCAACCCTATCGGGCCTCGGGTTATTCTATCACGGGCTATTCGGGCTAATTTTTTTTTGGGCCAAAATATTTCGACCCTAACCCGCATTTTGGCTAAAATTAATCGGATCAACTCGCGGGTTTTGGGCTAAATTGACACCCTATACAGACTCCTTTGGACTAGTGAGTCGATCCATGGACTTTCTTACTTGGGCTCTTGATGATCCGGCCCAACAGCCTAGAGTCCAAATGGGGAGAACTCGATCGAGGAGGGTGAACAATATTCATCAAACTTTAATATATTATATTATATAATTATACTATAGGACTTTGGGGTAGCACGGATTTTAATAAAACGCCACTTGTTTTGGTGAATATGGAAAAACGTCATGACCGACTGAAACAAATAATGAGCATCATCACCCACTAATCGTTGCCTGATTTTGATTTGCTGCTGTTTCAATGTGGCGTTTTTAAATTTAATTGTACCGTGCTTGAGCCGTAATTAGTGGTATTCTGCCAACTCAAATTTAAATTAGTCTCCCTACACACAAACTCCAATTGTCCAAATTATTGACAAAGTTACAGCTTCCTGTTTACTAGTAAAAAACTGTTATTTCTGCTTTTCATAAAAGACAAAGCTTATATTTATTTTTTTCACAAGGAAAATATGTTCTCTAAATTTAGAAATTAAAGATGAGTTTGTTAATTTATAGTAAAAACTTTTTTGGGACGGTATTTTTATGCAAGACATTGAAATAATCACACATTTTGAAAGGAATTATTGTTTGCGCACATAGAATGACCATTTAAATCAGAATGATTTTATTTAAGCTTTTCAAATGATGTATTTATAAAATACTCCCTCCGTTTCTAATTATTTGTCCCAAACAAAAATGACACAATAATTAATGTTTGTGAATGTAGTGAAATTAATATTTTATTGGTGAGTGTGAAAAAGTTTGTCATTTTAGGAAAGGAGACTAATAAATGGGACAAACAAAAAAGGTAAGGGGGACTAATAAATTGGAACAGAGGGAATACATCATTTTGTGTTTTGATCGAAATAAGCTATGCATACGCATTCTTATCGGAATACGGGTTTCGAATGAAATTCTTTGAGTATATGGGATTCCGTTCAGAAATTGGTCAAAAAATTACACAAGCTAATGTCACAGGATGGGAGTTTGGTACTCGAGGTTTATGAGTTAGCTCCTGTGTTGGGGTTGCAAAACCCATAACCCACATCGACAAATGAAAAATTCTGATTTGTTTAAAAGTCCACAATGAACTCCATTAGTATGAGGTCTTTTGGGAGATGCTCAAAAATAAATCCGTGCGGGCTTGTGCTCGGCCCAAAGCAGACAATATCATACTAATGTTGGAGTCTCGGTCCCAACATCCTGAATCGTGCGGCCTTAGAACTGAGTTCTAAGCAGCCTAGCCAAGAAACTTGCTGAGAGAGAAATTATAAGGGACGAGAGAGAGGGACTAGATATCTTGGAGAATGCTTCTCGTACTTTATTGCTTGAGAATTAGATGTGTTACATTGAGGGGAAGGACCCTATTTATAGGAGTCATTTGGTCCTTCTAGATTGTGTAGTACAAAGTACAAGTATAGTACAAAAGTACAATAGTGTTGTACAGCTGTCAAGCATTACTCTATTATTTTATTATTTCCCTTGAGTGAGCTAGCCCTTCCTTCCTTCGAGATCTTTTCAACGGGTCAATAGGTCATTAGGCTCCATACGTCGCACTAACATGATACCACTCTTTGTTATGTGTCTAGTGTAGTTCTATTGATTTCAAATTTTTAATAGGTCAATTTTTTTAGAGAGGTTCCAAAACTATTGAATGTGTTGAGAATTTTAAATAAAAGAAATATGAGTGATTTTTCCAAATATGCTTTAAACATATTCGAAATCCGTGAGGACGAATTTGAACCTATCGGTAAGTAAAAGAAAATTAGTAGTACTAAATTGAGCACAGAAATTAAGAGTCAAGCGTGAAGAAGTCCATGAACCGTGATTCATACATGCACTTACTATGAATTTATTTGCTCCTCTCTTTATACCATATATTTGAGTTCATATCTAATGCATGATTCTTGGCTTATTTCAACATAATCAAATCCAACATCAATTATTTTGTGGCATGAATCAATCTCGAAATGAGTGATGAGGGCCTCAAATTGGTCATATTCATTTCATTAATTTGAAATTGGATGGTTTTTATTTGAAAACGAAATGGTTCGTTTCTTCTCGCACAAAATGACAAGCCACTTTTAAGAAAAATCAAGCCAAACTCTTAATATATTATTTATGCAAATAAAGTGGTGTATTATTGAAAGTCTCATCTACTATATCTATATTCATGATTCGACACAAAAATATTATATATATTAAAAAAAGAAAAGAAAAAAAAAAAAAAAAAAAAAGAGGAATGAGAGAAATGAACTTGTAAGAAAATGAAGCTCGCTTGTCCCTTTCACTGCTACGGAAAGCCGGTGCGTTTTTTTGTTTTTTGTTTTTTGAGGATTAGGGGCGGAGGCGCACCCTAGCAAAATGGCGCGTTGATGTTAGCGGCGGGCGGGATCTCGAAATGCCATAGCCTCCCCACAGCCTTCACGAGATGCTTCTTGCACAAAAACTCCTCCGCGTACATCTTCTCCACCCGCCGGTCCACGTCGTGCAGGAACACGTGCGTCACACCAGATTTATTCCGGTTCCTGGCCATCACCGCAGCCGAGTATATCGCCGCCATCCTCCCTGGCGCCTCCGCGAAGTACCCCCGCGGCGCGTCGATCATTATCAAGTCCCACTCCGTATCGTACACCTCATCCGGCAGCATGTTCAGCGCTAGCCTACCCAATCAACACCGATAAACAAATCTCAGGATTATGTATGCACGCGTGGACGGACGTGATTGATTGAGTAGTTAGAGAGAGAGAGAGATGATGAGGATGGATGGATGGCGTACCTGCATTTATGGTTGCCGCGAATGAAGGATTTGCGAGGCGAGCAGTGGGGCTCGGAGCGGAAATGGCGGAGCAATTCATCGGCCTGGGAGAGTTGGTTGCGGTAGCGGACGGTGTGGGCGCGGAGGGTAGGGGCGTCTTTCAACACGGTCTGGACCCACTGGGGGCTCTCCTCGAGGAATAGCGTCCTGCCACGTGGGTTGAGGGAGGCCCACATGAGGGAATCGTGGCCCAGCCCGAAGACGAGGAAATTGGCGGGCCCCACCGACCGCAGAACGTCGAACGTGACGGTGATCTCCTTCAGCGACTGCTGCGGCACCACGCTCGACGTCGCGTAGTGGAGGATGGCCTCCAGCTGCAGGCTCGTCGCCCTCCCCGCCGGCCGTACCCCCCACGCGCCGCACACGAACGGCGCCCTGCTGCTCAGCAGCACCACCAGCGACGCGCCGCCGATCAGCCCCATCACCACGAGGCCCAGGGGCCACCGCGTCTCCGCCTTCAGCTGCTGCTGCTGCAACTGCGACTGCTTCTGGTTCTGCCCTTTCTGCATGCTTTCTGCGTTGTGGTCGATTTGATTTTGTGTCGAGGAGGGATCCTCATTTCTCACCCTCACACCCTCCCATTTTAAGCTTTTCCATTTTCCATTTTTTATTATTTATTTATTTTTTGTGAAGAGATTTTGACTTTCGACACTTATAATTTCGGATTTTTATTAGATATTTTATTTAATTATGCCTCATCTAATTTAGGGCAACTTTTTTATAATTTGTTGCAAATTAAGTATGTCTTATATTGTTGGGCAGTGGACATGCCCAATTTTTAATGTTTGTAAATATCATAATAAATGCATTCGTACAATGTCAACATATTTTATCGACAATATGTGCTTATATAAAAATATAAAATAAAATGCTTGAATAATAAATCGCACTAGCTCTAATTATACAACAATATATTGATGATGCCTTGTAGTAGTTTGATTTTGATTTTAAAATTTGATCATCAACTTGATTATCCTAAATCGGACAACTTTTGATTTTATTCATTAGTTCATGTTTTTCTTAATTTTGTGATTTATGAGTTTGTGATTTTTGTTGATACAATTAGGTTTTCTATTTCACATTGTATTCTAATTGAATCAAATTCATATGAGGATTTATTTATAACTTCATTCAAAAACTGAGAAGTCGAGCAAAATAAAAAATTAGTTAGGCCAAGCAAAATTCCTGAAATTCAATTATAAATAATTTCTATTATAAAAGTCCAGATCCCACTCATTCGCAATTTATTTTGTTACGTTCAATGTAGACGTCAAAATATTAATTTAGTTTTAACTCCGATTTAAATATTGATTGTTTAATTTATTATTGTTGTAAATATATTTATTTGGTGGACATTACTTAAGATATACTTTAGAGATATATACATATCTTTCTAGATTTCTATAGATGATATGATTTTACCCTTATATATAGGACATGATATTGTAATTCTCTATACATCAATGAATAATAATATTCTCTATTTTTCTCTCCATTGTGTTCTCCCTATAGTTTTCTCTCTATTATTGCTTATCTGCGATATACGAAGGATCCAATTCATAGTTAAAGCCACACATGAATGAATCAAAACTTGCAATGTTTAGCAAGCAATCTGCCATATGCATTTATAAATGCATCTATTGTAGGTTTGGGAGTGGATCATGCCCAGTTTACAGGGCAAAGTCCCGCGGTCGATGAATTTTTACGACCGGGACATTCTTGAAGATATCCGGGTTCGTTTGATGAGCTTCGGAGATGAGAGTTTTGAATTATTTAGGGAAGGACCGTTCAATCATTTTTTGAGTTTTCGGTGGAAGAAGAGCACGATACGTGCTACGTGGGCACTGATCACCCACGAGATTGAGGTGGAGGGAGCGGAGAACGAGCTGTGGTTTCGTGTTGGTGAAACCAACATTCGACTATGCGCTGATGAGTTCTGTTTGATGACCGGGCTGCGGTTCGGAGATTCGGGTTTTGACCCTACAGGAGTTCATATTTCGCCGGAGGATGGTTGTTTATCTTCTCACTACACTACCCTTCCTACTGTTGATCAGTTGCATCTAGATTTTATGAACACCGAGCTGAATCTGAGCGATTCTGCTGATGATTACGTGAAGATCGCTCAGATTCTATTTGTCTACCGTATGTTGATGTGCCACGATGGGAAGCGACACGTAGACCCCCTGGATTTATGCATTGGTGGAGAGACCTCATCAGTGGAGGGCATTCCCTTGGGGCTCGTGGTCCTTCAGTATTTTGCTGCATCAGATGTCTGTCGTGATCACATCATCAAAGACAGAGAGGGTGCCTTTAGTGCATGTATATGGCCCTTTTTGGGTGTTGGAGGTAATTGTTTGTAATTTTTATTTTTTATTTATTTAATTTTTAATTTATAAAAGACTAGAATTGTAAATTATTAGCATTATTGTGCAGGCATGGTCGTACGAGGTGATCCCTGATCTGGCAGCCTTAGTTGCGATGCGCATTGAGCCAGATGAGGGTCAGGAGACTAGGCTTCGATGCCTGTTGAGGAGACCTCTTTATATTCGGGACTCCGACTTCACCCGTTTTTTCAGACATGAGGTAATTATTGTTTACAGTTTTTAATACTTATATTATAATTTAAGTATTATTTGATTTATTTGATTTATGTTTCTTTTCAGCATGCTTGCAGTACTACATTGCAGCCGACTGATGATGAGGCCGATTCTGAGAGTTGGCTCAGCTTGAGGAATGCTGAGAACCCGTTGATTCGGAGATTTATACCTTATAGGGGCTTCAAGCCCCGACGATCAGCCTCTCAGCGGCCATCTGCTAGTACCTCGAGGTCTTCTTCGAGGAGGGTTCCGCAGCAACCGGAGTCGCCGCCACATCAGCAGCCATCACCTCAGCGGCAGCCATCACCTCAGCGGTAGCCATCGCCGCCGCCACACCGCCAGCCATCGCCAGTATTTGATATGGGGAGCGGTTATGAGATTCCAGTCCGCTCTTCTTTCGAGCGTACTGATTTTCCTCATCGGCGGCGGGCTTAGAAGCGCCCGCGACGTTCCGCGTCTGCAGAGCCTCTAGAGGTACTTGTGTTTAAATTTGTTTGATTTTTATTTGATTATATTTTACTTATATATTTATATTATCTTTTCAGACTGGACAACCTCCATGGTACGAGGGGTACGAGATGTCCATGGATGACATGGTGCGATTTGCAGTGCCATTGGCTGGTCAGCTCGTGCAGCCACTGGCAGATACACTTCTTCCACCACTGAGAGATGGGCTCGTGCAGCCACTAGCAGATTACATGATTGTTCCAGTGGCTGATCGCATCATTGATCCAGTGGCACAACGAGATGTGCCACCATTGGCGGAGCAGCTTATACATCCATTAGCGAATTGCATCATTGATCCAGTGGCACAGCGGCTTATTAAGCCATTGGCAGAGACGATGATTGATCCGGTGGCTCAGCGACTTATGGGGCCAGTCGCAGATAGACTCATGGTGCCGGTAGCTGATCGTGTGGGTCAGTATATTGTGGAGCCGGTGGCTTCCAGGGTTACTCATAGGTTGAACCGTTGAAGGTTTTCTTACTGGACCTCGCAGATACACTTCTTTGTCGCCCTCGCCGGAGCCAGAGATGGGCCCCACCGTACCCATATTATTCTGGCCCCACTGTTGGCCAGACTTTTGGACCGACCACCTCTCAGCCCGTTGGCCCCACCACCTCATCCACTGCGGGCCCCACCGCCTCATCCACTGCTGGCCCGACCACCTCTCAGCCCGTTGGCCCCACC
>JAPKLW010000418.1:383605-394313 GCA_026898455.1 Plectranthus barbatus
CTAGGATTGTAAATTGGTGTAGAGAAGTAGAAGCTCGAGAAGCTTAACAATTGTAGTACTATTTTCTATTGTAATCATAAATTATGTTTTTATTAATATTGAATTTGCATTTTGGTGCATTTTGTGATTGATATGAACTGCATAGGTGATTCTACAGGATTAAATGGATTTTATTGAAAAACAGATCAGGCATTTCGAGATGAAATTGGGGATTTCGAGATCTCGATTTGATTTCGAGATCTCGAAATCAAATCGAGATCTCGAAATCCACAATTTCATCTCGAAATGCCTAATTAAGTAATTAATTACAATTAATCTTAAATTAAGACATTATACAGTTTAAACATACATTACTTAACATTTATTTAATAATTTAAAGTTCATTTAACATAAGACATTATACATTTGAATCTATTCATACATAAGATGTTTCTCTTTGAAATATTCATACCTTATTCATGTTTGAATAGGATGAAGTAGAAGTAGTATAATACAAAGCAAACATCTTTGTAATGATTGAATTTTTGCAAGTTTCTTTGTTATCGAATCTATATTCCTTAAATGAGTGTTAAATGAGTTGATTATCCTCAAAAATTAATGAATTAAACATCCAATTAGCCAATAATCCATTAAATCGAGATCTCGAAATCGATTTTGAGACATGTCGAGATAACAATTTAAATTATCTCGATTCAAACCCTACAAATCACGAAATCACAGATTTCGAGAAATCGTCTTGATTTCGAGATCTCGATTTTTTTTCCAATTTATTATTTAAATTATATTAACAATTTAACAAATTTTTGAAAAACAAATCGAGATCTCGATTTGTTTTTCAAAAATTTGTTAAATCCACCTAAATTCGTATACAAAACCAAAATACCTAAACAGTTCAAACAGGAAGTCAAAAATTAGTCCAAACAACAGCCACAATACCTAAATTCTATGTCAAAACACCAAAACTTACAAATATACATTAACAACATTTAATTAATTAGTCATAAGCTTGCAAATAGAAATTAGCAAATAAATAAAGCAAGTGCCACTACTCACTCATATGGTCAACTCTCGCTGGACATTTTCTTTTTGTATGCCCCGTCTGCTGACAGATACTACATGTCTTCGCTCGTTGCCTTCGTGGCTCGTCTTGGGGTGGAGGACTGTTCAAATCCACCTCACCAATGGCGATATAAGCAGTGCAGGCACGTGAGTTGTGACCGGATTGTCGACACCTCCTACATACTTGAGATCTGCGCGTGGTCGAACTCTCAGCACCAGAACGTGCTCTACTCATCCTCGGACGGGCAGCCTGTCGAACTACTATCGGTGGTGTCAGAACATAAGATGTTACCTCCGATGGGAGTACCCAATCCGATGGATGCAGCACAGTCATAATGGTGTGATGATATGTCTATAGCAGAGTGAATTGCTTGTAGTAGTGTGGCACGTACTCTGATATCGGCTGCGAAGTATATCTGACAATCAAAAAATAAGACACACATGTTAAAATAATCTTTAAGCTATTAACTACAAGATATTTGCAATAATGAAAGTTCGAATTAACATATTACCTGAGGGCGGCACATGACAACATGGAATCAGATCGAGATCGAACTGACGACACTCACACGTTCTGTGCTCTAAGTCGACATTGTAGCTCCTATGTTGCCCTTCCATCTTGTATATGTGTGGCATGGTGGTGCCTCTGACTACAAAATGTCGCCCATATTCGGACGACTCTGTTAATTTCGTCATAGCTACGTGTGTCAGAGCATGATCTCTAGACCGTGCAGCCGCCCGTCGCTCGTCAAACCATCTCTCAACCATAGCTCTGTAAGTCTCAAGAAGGGCACATATAGGCAATCACCTTGCCCATAACAAACGAGAGTTGAGGGATTCGGCTGCATTGGACGTCATGAAGCTGAATCGAGTACCAGGGCTTTGAGATCTCGACCAACGGTGGACTACTATATCCAGAAGCCTCTTGTAAGCTCATTCTTTGCTCAGAATCTCCAAAGTAGACATGTGCTTTTGAAATGCATCGTGCCAATAACAGTAGGCTGCATCTCGTAAAACAGCACCAACTTGCGGACCGTACCTCGACATGTTATTCGCCAAGTGGTAGTAGCAAATAGCATGCGTAGCATTCAGAAATGCTAACTCCACTGCATTTTTTATGCTCTTGTGTTGATCACTGACAATGATCAGTCCTTCGCGATCTCGAAGCAAACATGCAAGCGATGCATGAACCACATCCACGACTCATCATCCTCTATGGGTCCAATCCCGATAGCAAGGGGAAATAATTGTTCATTGCCGTCTTTCGTCACCGCAACAAACAACATTCCCTTATTCTTGCCCTTCAGATGCGTGCCATCTACAACAATCACTGGGCGCATGAAGCTGTGAAATGCATCGATGCAAGGAGCAAGCGCCAGAAACATGTGCTTGAACAAACTCTCCGAAGAAGTGGATATATCATACATCGTGCCTGGGTTACGAGATTGTAGCATGTGTAAGTAGCCCGACAGCATCGTATAAGACTTCTCCCACTCGCCGAATACCATTGCAATGGCTATGTTTCTTGCCCGTAGGGCAAAACTGTAATCAATCTTGTTGCCGAATTGAATCAACAATTCAGACATCATCTCCTTCGGCTTTAGAATAGCGCCCTCCGCCGCCAACTTACTGGAGAAATACTTACCCAACACTCTTGCGGGCACTCTGCGGGGAGCAACACGATCAATATCCGTCTGGCAGCTGTGCATCAGATCACACTTGAATACTCTCCAAACAGTTCCAGATTGTCTTGCACGTAGCATAAAAGGACAACCATTCCCATGCTTGCATCTGAAGTTGAGCCGAGTAGTGCTGGACCTCTCTGTGGAGTACTCCAACCGGTGATGCAAGTGATGCAGTCCTACAGCAAGGTCAAGTTCATCCTTGCTGCTAAATGTCGCTCCAATGCACAGCTGAGTCGGGGCCCAATCTGCGGGAATAATCCACTCCAAACGCTCAGGAGCATCAACCTCTATTAAAGGAAGCACCCAACTCCTTACTTCCTGATCATGTCGAGCTGCAGCCACAGACTGACTCAAGTTATTGTTAGATAGTCCGTACTGATCCATTCGCTCAGGAGCTAGAATCCATCTAGAAAAATCATTGACCAAGGACTCAAACAACCGACTCCGGCCCTCCTCCTCGTCCCTCTCCTCCTCGCTTGCCTCCTCCTCCTCATCATCATCATCACAATAATCATCATCATCATCTGTAGATTCCGCCTCATACTCATCTACAAAATCATCAGCTAATGAGATGCTAGGACCACCCATTCGTGTTGATCGTTGTGACTGTGACTGAGGTGCCTCAAATCCGGACTGATTTTGCTTCAATTTGGTGACCACATATATAACTGGATCGATGCTATTTTCATATAGCATCCGCATTATATCTTCATCGGTCTTCAGTCCAGCCTTCACATGCCTCGAGCCCCCAGATATACTGCTCATGTAAAACAAGCAGTAACTAGTAGTGAGGAGATCACAGTGCATGATCTCATGAATCTCGGACAAAATGGCATTGTAGGAGATCCGTTCACGTCTCAAACAAATCAATTGCTCGTCTCTGCCCATATACTCGGATCTGTCCCATGCACCACCATGACGTATGATGAAACGTTGATACGACATCTGCGATAAGTGATACAAAAATATTAAATAAAATCAGGAGCATGATACAACAGAAATTTTAATTTTAAAAAAAATGAAAAATCTCGTGACAAGTCGAGATCTGGACTTGTCACGAGATCTCGATTTCTCTGTATTTATCCCAAATTTCTCTGAGTATTTTTACGAAGAACAGTCCTAAAACAGTCATAAAATCACTATATTTTCTAGAAAACTAAGATATGCAAGTCGATACTAAGATATGCAAGTCGATTTTGAACACATAACATCATTATAACGCAGAAAACGAATCGAAAATAAGAAAAAATTGTCGAAATCAACATACCTTCGATTTTTCTCTCTCAAAACCCTCTCAACAATCTTCAAATAATTTTTAGAATGTTTCCTTCCTCGTACAAACGAAAATATTTGTTTGTAAAAGGTTGTAATAAATTTACAACCACCTTGGTAGTTCAAATTAATTGCTCAAAATTAAATAAATGAATAAATAAATGAAATAATGAATATTTTCGAAAATGGAAACAACTTTAATAAAGTTGATTTTGTCTTGTAGCCGAAAATGGAAGAGAGAAAAAGACAAAAGTACAAAGTGGCTAGAAAACTTATATTTTTATCCTTGTGGTTATAAAACATACTCACTTATTCAAAGTGGCTAGTTGTATGTATTCCCATCAAAATATATTTAAGTTTTGCAATAATTTTTTTTTAAAAAAAAACATCTGTAAATTATGATAAGCTGCAACCATTATTCGAAAAATCAAATTATTATTTGTATCTAAAAGTCCATCAACATAATGGTAGATTGCCTCAAAAAACAAAAAAAAATCAATAAAGATAGATGATTCTTGATGAAGTTGTTGTTTGTCCAAAAAGAAGAAAAAAAGAAAAATGGACCAAAATTGAATTCCCCTTGTCTTTTCCCATTAGGCCATTAAGATTATATATATATATATATATATATATATATAGGCAAAAACTTGCGTTAGGCAGGCCTAAACGGTTTAGACGAGTTTTATTCTACCCAAATGGGTTGACCCATTCCAAATAGAATTTATTAATCTCAATTAAGGTATATTATATGGATTTGGGCTTGGGTTAATGGATAAAACTCGTCTAAATCATTTAGGCCTGTTAACTAAGACCTTCCCATATATATATATATATATATATAAAATAAAAAAATGAAGGAATCCAAGTTTTCTTCGTTTGGATGGAGTTGAAATGTTTCTAATCCCGAGTGTAAGAGATTAATACTACCTCCGTCCCATAACAATTGTATTGTTTGGAAATGGCACAGATACCAATGCGAGTAGAGATAGAGGAAATTAGTATTTTATTAGTGAGTGTGTATAAACTTTCCATTTTAGGAAAGAAGACAATTGTTTGGGACAGACGAAAAAGGAAAACAAGAAAATTGTTTTGGGACGGAGGGAGTATTATTTATGTTTAATAAATAATGGGTTCGTGTTTTAATGATAATATTTGAATGTAGAGAAATATCTACATATTAAGTTGGGGTATAACTATACATCCAATTTTTTTTTATTTTTGTTACTATACATTATTATTATTATATATTTTATTCTATATTAAACTCTCAATTCTAAATTCTGAATAATCTTTGTATAAGAACTAAATAATTATATTTTATTCTAAATTGGACGGAGTTGAATTATTATATTGTGGATGGGTCACCCTTAGGGGCGGTAATTTCAAGCACCCTATCTCACGGTATTTTTTTTAAAAAATCACTGTTTCATTTTTTTAATGAGGTATCAAATATAGAAATTATAATAACCACCTTATTTTTATATAAATAATTATTTTTGTTTTTATTCTTTGATTCTTCGCTAGTAAAATATAATTGAGTGACTATTTTGAACCAAATATTTTTCTTTTTTTTTATATAGCAAAAATCAAATGTTTTCTGGTTTCCTGAGAATTTATATGCATATGTTGTTTCCTTTGTCAACGACACCTGCAAGCACGTGCAATACAATTGGAGTTTCAGATATGTGAATTAATTATTATTTTTTTATTTTTATTTAGAAAATTATGAATTTTGACCCCATTCTATTAATTAACTCTGAAATTTACCTCACTTCTTTCCTATTAGGGAATTATATATCCTAATATTTGATAAATTAGAAAAATTTATAATAACCTTTTTTCATATTATAGATTTTTTAATAATAATTTTTGTTTTATTACTTAAAATATCATATATGGTAGTAACGAGTTATAAAAAACAAAAATTATGATTATTAATTAATTAATTTTAATGACGTGTGACTCAATATATTTTAATCTTATATTAAGAAGATTAATTATTGATAAAATCAGCACATTTGAAAATATAGTCAGTTAGGCTAATCTATAATTATTCAGCTTCTCTAAACTTCTAAAATCCGAATATAATAAATTATTTAATTTTTGCTATTATTTTTTGTTATTATTATTATTATTATTATGAAAACGGCATAAATCACAAATATAATAATAAACAGCCCATTCGTAAAGTGGACCAAACCCATTGTCGGCTCATTACATAAAAGCATTAGCCCATTATTGATGTTCGTGCACCTACCTGGGAGCGAGTCTTCACCGCTGCGCTTGGGGCTGGGACTGGGACTTCATCGTGCACGTTTGGGGTTGGGTCTTTGCCGTCGTCGATTGAAAGGGGCTTTCACCACCAATGTCCGTCGATCGATTATAAGGGAATAATTTTACCACACAATCGAATGTAAGGGAAGGAGGAATAAGGGTTTTATATTTTTGAGTATTTTTTAATATTTAATAATATGATGTGTCAAATGACATATTATTTATTATGATGTGGATTTAAATCATGTTATTTTTTTAAGGGATAAGGGTCAATTTAACCTTCGACTATTCTGACAGGATCACTTTAGCCCATCATTAACTATTTGACTCAATTAAGCCCTTTAACTTTAAAAAGGGCTCAATCTAACCCTTCAACTTAAAAAATGACTGTTTTACCCCAATTAAGAAAGAATAGAATATATATTTACTTTATTGTTTTATGCTAGTTTTAAATTATTTCTTACTTTTATATTACTTAAGTTATTTTTATTTGTATAAATAGAAATATTTTAAATAATAAATATATCTATTAGTGAATAAAATTGTATATAAATTTAATTTAAAAACTAAATTAAAATAAATAAGAATTGTCTTTATTTTATTATAAAAAATATTTATTTATCACGTCTATCAGATTGATATTTAATTATTAAACCTAATTTATACATCAATAAATTATATTTTAATTAATTTTAATTGAAGCTAAAAAAAATAATAAGCATAAATATACTACAAATATAAGCTAAAACAAATTTAGCAAACAATGCCAAGATATTTAAAAATAATAATCATAATAATGATGAAATAAAAAATGTAAATAATAATTATTATATTGTAAGTTGATTTTTTTTCATTTAAGCCTCAATAACTTTGAACTGTACAATATTTTATTTAGAATTATAAATTTGATTCTTAAAAATATTGACTTCAGAAAAATGGGTAAATACTTATACTATTGTTTATAATTATTTATGAATGACATATTAATGTTTTGGTGTTGATTTAATAAAATAATTTAAGAGTCAAAACCTTAAATAGCCACTTTCATTATTTAAAAACCTTAAATATCCACTTTGATCTATAAATTCAAGATTTAGCCATATTCTATAAACACCCCTACTTTTCATATATCATTTTCATAGTATCATAAATCAATCAAAAAAAAAAATGTACAACAATATGATATTACACAAAAATTAGTATTTATTATTATTTTTAAATATGATATAGTAAATGGTGTTATTTGTTAAATTGTTAATTGAAAAGGAAGAAAATCTGAAAAGGAAATTAGATTTAATTGTTAATCGCAGGTAACTGTGTCATTGGTCTTTTTATAACTTCATTTTTTTATTTTATTATTATATTGATTAGCTTAATTTTATATGTTAATTGCATTGTATTTTGAAATCGCAAGCCACTCAAACGCAATGGAGTACTGAATGGATAAAATCACAAACTATTTTTTTTAATTTTTAATTAATTAATTTTTTAAAATAATTAAATTTCAATTATATTATGTTGTTTCTTTAGTCATAAATCACAAACAAAATCTCTCTGTCCATTTAAATTTCCAATAATTAATAATATATATTTTTATAATATATATTTAAAAATGAATTAGTCAATATAAAATTAATTTAATATGTTTTATAGTATTAATTTAAGTAATGATGATTGAATAATTATGATAATGATTGATTAAAACAAAAAAACTGAAAAAATAGGTTAACATTTGGGATATTTGTGGAAGTTCATTTAATTTTGGCCAATCCTTGCATATCTATATAGTAGTGGTCATTTAAGGTTTTTTTATAATAAGATTGGCTAGTTTGGAATATTTTCACATAATTTAATACAATTGTTTCAGCTAAAAATAATAATTAAGTATTTTTTAGATCATACAAATTATATTAAGTATTTTTAATCATACTGATTAAAGTTATAAATAAAAAATATTAAAGTAATATAAAAATAATAAATAATTTAATAACAAAGATAAAACTACAAACAAATATATATTATCCTCTCTCTTAATTAGGGCAAAACAGTCATTTTTTAAGTTGAATGGTTAGATTGAGCCACTTTTTAAAGTTAAAGGGATTAATTGAGCCAAATAGTCAAGGAGGGGCTAAAATGATCCTGTCAGAATAGTCCAAGGGTTAAATTGACCCTTATCCCTTTTTTTAATATGACGAGAATTTTTGGTTGCTCTGTCAGCTTTCCGACGTTGGAATTTTTTTACAGATTAAATTTGAATGTATTTGAATAGTTTGGATATAAAATAAAGAATATGTATAGTTGATACTTAAAATTGAAAAAAAGCTCATAGTTTGTACTATATTTGATGTTTTAGCCATAAATAAATAAAAATGTAGAATTTAATATGGCTTTAGATCACTTGTTCCAAAATTATGTCTCATCTCCTGTACCACCATTAGATTGTTGCCATGTGTCACAATTAATTAATGGGTGATTCTAAATGCATCCTTCTTTTTTTTCCTCACAGCCCCTATAAAAAATTAAAATAAATAATCTTCCAATTATGACCTTATAATTGTAATTCTAAACATAGCATAAGTCATGGGTGACTTTCTCCTCAGGCCTTCACAATCGAACTCCAACTCCTCTCCAGCCGCCGTAGCCATTCCTTCCATGCCTCTCTCAGACGACAATAGTCCCCATGAACTCGAATCAACCCAGAAACAGGAGAGCTCGGAATCAAGATCCCCAATTCTTGAAGCCTCCAATCCACCAACAGACACAAAAACTGTCGGGATTGAAGAAAGTCTTGCAGAAAAGGAGACCCTTTCCGAAAAGGAATCGGAAAACCTGGTGAACGACGAACACGGTGATGAGGAAGGAGAAGAGGTGGGTGAATGTGGGTTCTGCTTGTTTATGAAAGAGGGTGGATGTAGAGACGCATTCTTTCTCGGAGATTGAAATTGGGTTTGATTGCTTTGCAATGCATTAGGCCATTTTTCATAATATAAAATAAACAGTGCCTTGACTCATTTACAATCCTTTTTTTTTTTTACTGATAGAGTGTAGCTGTGTTGAAACATATAATTCAAATAAGAGAAGTTTTCTCCAAGTACAGCGAAGTCTCCCTCGCATCATGAGTTTTGATCTTCCCCTTCACTGTTGCAATGCAAAGGATAAATTCTTGAAACTTTAATTATTGCCTTCAAATTATCAGGAACTAGTTTCACCCTTTGCGAACTACAATTGAAGATTCTATGTAATCTTTAATTGATGTGGAATTTGATGCATATGAATCGTATTACCCGTGTCTTTCCTTTATTCATTCAACAACTTGAAAGTTAAACTGGGTTATATTATGTATTGAGGGGGCGGAGAAAAAATGAAGAGGATAATCTGCATTAGCTACACGCGCTCTCTTGAGTTATAGTGGAGAAGAAAATCAAATTTGCTAACAGTTATCTAAATAGTAGAATTGGGCGAGTAGAATGTAAATTTGGGTGACTTTATTTAACAATTATTTATGGAGGTTTTATTTATGGGTTTTCATTTGAATATAATTTTTAATTAAAATTATAAGGACATAATTGGAAGATATTTTTTAAATTTTTTATGGGGGCTGTGAGGAGAAAAAAGAAGGTTGTATTTATAATTACCCTTAATTAATAGGATTAAAAAATTTACTAACGTTGGTTTAAAAGCTCCCTCTTTATCTCACTGCCGTTAATTTATGCTTCTTTTCAGTTAATTGATTGTGAAGCGTTAGCCTATCATCAATTCCTCCATCTTTTCCTAAGATATTTCAAATTCATAATATTGCCCTCATTATATTATTTCTTTTCATAATCATAGTTTATTAAGAAATTTTTGCATCATGATCCTATATTTCGTTGAATTCTTAGGAAAATAATCGAGAACAATATAGGCTGAGTCTGGCCTTCAAATTATTTCATTAAAAAAATGCTCAAATTATGTGATAAATTTGATTAAACGAAAAACAAAACCATTATATTTGATTTTTCTACTCCTTTTTGGTGCTGTTATAGTTTGAATCTTTAGTTAAATTCGCATTCAAATACCAGATTGTATAATTAAACAAAAAAAATCTATAAATTTAAGAAGGAAAATATGAATAAATGTAAACATTAAAATCTCTTTCACCTTCAAAAACAGAATCATCGAAAATCATGGAAAAAAATCTTATTATCTTTTGCATAGCAAATAAAAATTCTGATCCAATTTTTCCACAAAAAAGAAACAGTCGATTTACCTTCTCCAGCGATTCTTCTCCTTCTTCATAGTGTTATTATGTGAAACAAACGAAGTGGAGAAGCATCTTTCAGTTCGGGTAAACTGCAAGAACGCTGGTTCCTATCTTTTTGTTGCAAAGCGAGCACATACTACAATCGATTTCATTCACATCTCCAGCGATTATTCTT
>JAPKLW010000418.1:399313-473186 GCA_026898455.1 Plectranthus barbatus
ATTCTTCTTCATTGAGTTATTCTCTGAAACAAATAAAGTGGGCAATCGTCTTTCCATTCAGGTAAGTTGCAAAAAACTTTGGTTCCTATCTTTTTGTTGCTAAGCGCCAATAATTTTCCGAAAATTATCCCTTTGGTTATAAAGTTCATTTTTCACCTGTTTGAAGCGTAGGCGATTATGGAATATTTTGGTCTAACATGGTTCCATAATCGTATCTCAAATTGCTTGTCTACAGACAATATGATACCAGAAAACTTAAAAGAAAATAGAGAATGTAGGTAAAAAAGAGTTAAAAAAATGGAGAAATAAGTCACAAGAAAGACAAAGACCCAGGAATTATATAACATTTCTGAAAGATCTCATAGGAAAAAAAATACTAATATTCATAGAAGCTCATTAAAACAGAATTTATGTTGCAAGTTGAGAGCATTGCACTTGGAATCAAATTTTATAGTTTAAATTGATTGAAACATAAATCTCATAAAAGGCAGAAAGTCATGCTCAACAAGGAGGAAGAACATAACAAGTAAAGAGGATACTAACAATGGGCAACATATATTAGATACGTGAAAAATCCTACTTGTGGAGAATTTCGCACGATACTTTTAGTACATCATTCAGGGCGCATGGAGTCTCCTCAGACTTCGAGGATAGGAAGAGAACTGCAGTAGCTATCAGCTGCAGAGAAAAACAATAAAATATTTAGCTTTTCCATGCGGTAACATTATCTCAACAAAAGCTGGAAAAAAGGACCAACTTATTCAAATCCCACAATGACAATTTCAGCAGATATTCCAGAGAGCATGAGCAATGAAACCAAATAAGACAGCCACATTCATATAAATAGAACTCACAAATCTATCATGAGAGGCATGAGAGCGGTGAACAAAGAATCTATGACACAGCACCATGGCAGTCCCAATAGTTGTTTGTGGTCTGAAAAAGAAAAAACAGAGAATCTTAATCATGGAATAATAACAAAAAAAAAACATAGAATGCAGAATGCATTTTTCAAGGTACGATACTTACAAATGAAGCCTAGCCCCAACATTTTGAAGGAAGCAACAGTATGAGTAGCACCAGGGCATTTCAAAAGTTGCATTGTGCCCTAGACTTTATGAAACTAAACAAGTATGCTGCATAGTAATAAGGCCTTTTAATGAATCAGCAATAACCTCAACAAAAAGTTTAATGTAAAATCAGACTCTTACAGCCTCACATAGTACACAATAAATCTTATGTTTGTTATATATTACACACTACATAATTCATTAATTTTAGTATAACTTTATTAAGTATGGATTATCTTTTTGTTACAGGAAATGAAATCAAATATTCCAGTTGAGAAAATACCAAAAAAGGGTATGGAATTTGACACAGAAGATGCAGCCTACAAGTTCTACAATGATTATGCAAAAATAGTAGGTTTTAACATGAGGAAACACAAAGTACATTTTGATAGTAATCATCGGGTGCTCGATCGAATATTTTGTTGTTAAAAACAATGGCACAGAATAAAAGATAAAAGAGATGTCAATGTGAAAACTCATCGCCTGGAAACAAGAACAGGTTGTAATGCACTGATGAAAATTAATGAACGTCAATATGGGAAGTATATAATTAGCGAATTTATCGCAAAACATAATGGCCACGAGCTGGTTGAGTCCAAGTAAGTGTTTTTCTCTTAAGATCTCACAGGCATATCACTATGTTGCAAGCTTCACAAGTGAATGATTTGGAGACATCAGGTATAACACCAAAATCAGGATTTACCTTCATGGCAAAACAAATGGGTGACTGTAGGAATATTGGATTTATATTGGAAGATTACAAAAATTATTTGCGATCAAAGAGAACAGTGGAAATGAAGATTGGTGATACAGGAGGAGTGTTAGAATATTTACAGCGAAGGCAATTGGATGACCCGAATTTCTTTTGTGCGATTCAGGTTGATGAAGATGAACTTATAACTAATATTTTGTGGATGGATGCTCAAATGAAGTCTAATTATGATTATTTTGGAGATGTGGTTTGTTTTGATACGACATATCAGAAAAATAAAGAGGGCAGACCATTTGCACTTTTTGTTGGAGTGAATCACCATAAGCAAACAATTATTTTTGGTGCAACATTATTGTACGATGAGACTACATCAACATTTAATTGGTTGTTCGACACTTTTGCTAGAGCTATGTTAAGAAAAAACCAAAGACCATACTTACAGATCAAGATGTTGCAATGGCAAAAGCTTTAGCAATGGAGTGGCCTGAAACATGTCATCGATTATTTATCTGGCACATAAATCAAAATGTTGTTGTTCACTTGAATCATGTTTTTGCAAGCTTTACGAGTTTCTCTGTGGATTTTAGCTCATATATATATGATTATGAGGTAGAAGAGGACTTCTTAAATTCTTGGCATGATATGCTGGAAAAGTATGAACTTCAAAGTAATGAGTGGCTAGAAAGATTGTTCAAAATAAAAGAAAAATGGGCACTTGTTTATGGACGTCAATCATTTTGTGCAGATATGACAACTACTCAACGTAGTGAAAGCATGAATATCGTTTTAAAAAGATATGTGAACTACAAAAATAATTTGTTGCAGTTTTTTGATAGATTGATTGATGATCGCCGATTCGAAAAATTAAAAGCTGATTTGAAGACAAGTCAGAGTACTCCAGTGGTCAGTTTCTTGATTCAGATATTGAAGCATGCAGCTACTGTATATACTTACCCTGTTTTTAAGTTATTTGAAAAAGAGCTTAGCAAAGTATATGATTCAAATGTTGAGTTGTACAGTGATTCTGAAGAAGTCTCACTATACAAAGTAACACCTTTTGGGAAACATTATCAGTTCTCAGTTTCATTTCACTCATCTCGAGTTGAAGTCTCGTGTACTTGTAGAAAATTTGAATTTGCAGGAATTCTATGTTCTCATGCCCTTAAAGTACTATCACTATATCAAATTGTAGAGATTCCATCATTATATATTATGAAGAGGTGGGCAAAGAAAGCTAAACAAAATATGTTTGAAGGTCAGTCTACAAGAGTTTCAGGATTATCCTGTGTACCTGATAATGAAAAGGGGGAAAAAGAATTGATGAGAGTTCACTACAGGGAGTTGTGTAGTTTGAAGAATCGATTGACAACACGAGCTGCGTTAACATCTAGGACATTCGAGATTGTGAAGAAAGGTCTTCTTATGTTGATTGATGAATTTGATACGTATTTTGAAAATGCAACAGTGAACAAGACAACTTTTGGATCGAAGTCTGACATGCAAAATGATTTGTTATCAAGTGTGTTGGTCAATCAAACACGTACAATAAACCAAGTGAAATACTAGCTAAAGAAGATGATCAAGTCTCCAAAGAATTATTGATTAAAGGATTGAAGGTGAAAGAAAAAAGACCTCTAAAATTCGGAAAAAGACCAAAAAGTGGGTTAGAGACACGTGCGCGGGAAAAAAGCAAAATAATGTAAATCACAGTGGAAATGACGTCCAGGTTTTTCTTTTCTCATTTTATCTTCTAATTCCTATTTAATTTTAGTTATTCATGCATTTCAAATAAACAATGCAGATGATTGATAACATGAATAATATTTTGAATACTAGTACTTCATTCAAGGAAAACTCGTTTCTTGTACAAAACTCTCAGGTCTTTCTCTATTCACTCTTGATTATTTATTATATTTTTTAAATAATTGATTATGGATTCTTATATTCTCTATTGCAATTGATCAGAAATATCAAGTTACAAATTATCAAGTCGATGGATCATCGTTTTCATACGCGCAACTATTCCAGCTAATTCCTGTAAAAAAAATTGTATTTGTTCCAAACTTTTTTTCTGAATATATATATGTATTTATGTATGTATATTAGTTTGAGTTTTAATAATTCTATTTTATTGTAGGTTGCTATTTCAGCTAATGAACAAAGTAATTTTGATCATTGTTCAAATATAGGGCAACATAATGAAGGAAGTTTTACAAATTTATTGCAGGTAAATATATATATATATATATATATATATATAAGAGTTAAGTATTATAAATTTGTTCGATTTTTTATGATTACATATTTTAATATATTATTTCATTTCATAGGCAAAAAACCGACTCTTGATACCTCAAAGATCCAGCAGAATTAACTATGAAATTAGAGAGGATAATATGAGAAAAAAGTTGGAAGCCCTCGTGCCATGCATTATCTGGATTGTTTTCTATCATATATACAAAAATATGTTGTCAATATTGTTGATGTCCAATCAGATGGACATTGTGGTTTTCGTGCAATTGCGAGTTTACTTGGATTTGGAGAAGATTGTTGGTTAAAAGTTCGAAATGAACTAATTGACGAGTTGTGCAATAATGAACACTTTCATGTTGATTTTTATAGGTCTTTAGAATCAGTTGCTAAGTTGCGTGAAGCTTTATCTTATTTTATTGTCTCTGCTCCATATCAAAATTGGATGGTATTGCCAGACATGGGTCATTTGGTTGCGTCCAGATATAACGTGGTACTCATTCATATATCTGAAAAGCAATGTCTCACATATCTTCCTCTGCGAACTAATCCATTAATGAAATCACAACAAAGGATAATATCAATTGGATATGTGAGCGACCATTTTGTACCGGTACTTATTGAACACTTATAAGATTATTATGTTTCAGTTTTTATTATGATTATTTAATATTTATTATAATGCAGGTTTTCTTGGATGATCAGTCACTTATACCTCCAATTGTGCTGAATTGGAAACACTTTAGACTTGATTCTGCTGCAGGGTGGGATAATTTATATTTAGACCGAATCAAAGATTTTATAGCCTTGTTGCCAGTAACTTCAGATTCTTTAAGTGGAAAAATCATCAACTTAGAAGATTCATAAGTGTATACTAATTTCTGTTAATTTCTTTTTATTTTTAATGTATGTGAGATAAATTGGTTTCTTTATGAATGAGTTGTTTATTTGTGAATGCTGCTTGCAGAGCCAGAGTGGAAGTCATTTCGAGCCAAGACCTCTTGCATTTCTTGCATTTCCTGATTCTTGAATGAAGCTTGGGATCATGCAGAAGTGGCGTGTCTTACTTATTGGCCCAAACCAGTTTTATAGGATGTGTTGTTATGTATAATTTGGTTGCGCAGTGCATAAATTCATTTTTTTGAGTTGATACCATATTATACGTTATTTATGTCCTTTTCCTCCCAATAGGCTAATATTAAGATTATTAACTAATATCTTATCTCTTGTAAAGCTTCGTCATCCAAATATTGTTCAGTTTCTAGGAGTTGTCACCGAGAAGAAGCCCTTAATGTTAGTTACAGAGTACCTGAGGGGGTAAACAGATCTGTTTTCTGTTCTCTTTAGAAATATATCAATTTGGATTTAGGAAGTTCATATGCCTACATCATGTTTGTAATCTTTTATAAGGCGATCTACATCAGCATCTAAAGGGAAAAGGTGCGCTCAGTCCATCAACTGCAGTAAATTTCGCACTAAATGCTTGGATCACCCAATTATATATCTCTGTATCAGGCTTCATGTAAGCTATACCAATCAAATAGCAGCCATAAGAGGGCAAAATTTATTATAAGATGAAAAATAATAAGTAGGAATTGATTCTCTTTCTTTCTTATGTACTCTAGAAAGATAAAATATAAGCAATTGTTAAGCTAAATAGATCAACTAAGCACAACCTATGAATCAGAGGAGCCTAAGTCTAACAAGAAGCAGGGTTATACCATAGTGATTCAACAATAATAAGACACCAAATGTGTAGATATAATACCATCCCAAGAGCGCGAAACAAGTCTGCTAAAATGTGTTTACATCATGGAAAAGACATGATGGTACAGAATTCCAAACTAGTCAATAGTCCTAATTAGTCAGATGCAGTAAGGCAAAGACCCTGCAGTAGGCAAAAAACAGTCTCCTGATTCCTTGCCACACCCAGATTTATTATCAGCCACAGAGAAACTTAGAAAATCTTGGCTTTACCAAGAAAAAAAATTGGAAAATAATTATTTTTCTAGTAGTCTCATCATCATACAAAAAATCAGAAGAGCACATCATAATCCAACAAGACAAACAGAAAGGCTTGACATTGTTTTAACAAAATAAGCATGCCTTTCTTATTAACGATTTAGTGAGATCAGAATGTGCTAAACAAACAACTTCAGTCACATCATACTGAGTTCAAATAAGGTTAAAGACTAAATGCAAATACAAACCTTCTCCATATTCCATATTTTCAAAGGTAGCAAAAGCAATTTCAGGAATTCCGCAAGTAGCCTGACAATGTCGTAAAAAGAGTTACTTATTGTCTCGTTTGAAGTTGCATCAGAACCAAAAAAATGTATAATCATCTCAGATAAAAGATGTTATGTTTAAAATAGTAAGATTACAAGACCAGACTAGTGTAGGGTTTTTCGTGAACCGAATCACCAAAAACCAAACTGAACCGGATCGATTTATGGATATTGCACATAATCTAAATTCACAAAACCCTAGCATGCTCCTATGAATTTAATAACCACTATTGTGGATTGAGATATTTACCGTAACTTCGTAGTCTCTGATCCGATCTTTTGCGTTTGAACTTCCACTTGAATTCAACCACGCAATTCGAATTTATCTGCGGAAGTAGAAATTAGAAATCTAATTTCTAAGAATAAATTCGAAATTAAACAAAGAAAAGAAATATGTTCTCCAGATTAGATCTTCAGGGCTGTGTCCCAATGCTGTTCAGATCTACTACTGGTGAGGACTCCGTAGATCTGTATTCTGAGCAGGACCAGAATCGAAATTCTCCTCCTTTCTTCTCCAAAAAACGGCGCCTCTCTCTCTCTCTCTAGGTTTAGTGTGTTTCAACTGTGTTACAACTTATGAGAGAGAGCTGTCTATTTATAGACCTAGGGTTGTAAACCCTAATGGGCCTTTTTGGGCTCAATTCAGCATATTTAATTTGGGCCAGACCTGGGACCTAATGCAAATAATAAAGTGGGCCTATAAATTAATTAATTCCCATGTCCACAACCCAGGACACAATTAATTAATTAATATTAATTCTTTTTCACCACAAAATTAATACTGATCTACCCCTTTATTACCACGTTATGAGAATGGGCTGCATTAATTGAGAATCCCCATATTTAAGGTTACCGGACATCCATTAATTAATCGGAGCCTCTGACAAGCTCTAACTACAATTAATTAATACTCCCTCCGTCCCATAACATTAGTCTTGTTTCATTCCGGCACAGATACCAATACGAGTAGAGATAGAGGAAATTAATATTTTATTAGTGAGTGTGTATTAATTTTCCATTTTAGGAAATAGGACTAATGTTTGGGACAGACAAAAAAGGAAAACAGGACTAATGTTATGGGACGGTGGGGGTATCTTATAATTCCTGAGTAGTACCACTCAAACCTTATCACTCGTGCTTGAAATTAATCAGCCTGCAGGACTTTGTCACGATGAATGTTATTGAGCTCCTCAGGGAATGTCCCCATCCTATTACTCGGATATGGTTACCTGATAAGCTCATATTTATACTCACTTATCTATATTTTTCTCCATTGTTTCAAGTGTTTTATATTATGTTTTTACTTATTTTTGTGCATGAGTCTACTTTAGAGGGTGTTATGCCTTTGATGGGTGATTTTTCCAGGTTTTAGGCCAAATTCATTGAAAACCCAGACCGAAAGCAGATGATGTTCAAAGGAACAGTTACGACTTCTTCCACAGATGGAATCTGAGCTAATGGAGCACATGGATGGAAAGATATTTGAATTAGCTTTCCAACGCAACTGGAATCGGGTCAATCGGAGTTCGGGAGAGGAAGTTATGGCCAAAACCGTAAGACTGCGCAGACAGATGTTTCTGTGTCGAGAGACAGGATTTGTGTCGACCGAAACAGAGGTCAAAACATTCCTGTCGACCGACATGATTTGTTTCGATCGACACAGAAGCCCGAAAAAGCTATTTTTAGCCTGTTTTGGCAGTTTTTGCTATTTTTACCCAATACTCAAATTAGGTCTTTTTCCCCCTCTATAAATATGAACTCTTAGGCACGAAAATACATCTTTACATATCTCTTTTTCTCTGTTTTTGCTGAATACGTTGGAGTTTTTCAAGACATTGAAGGTTCCTATTTTATTTGTAAGTTCATTAATAATATATTTCTTTATTTTCTAGTCATGATTTGTGGCTAGAACCCCAAACAGGTTCTAGGGTTATGATTTCTTTTCTGATGCACGTCTAATTGATATCAACTCATATAGCATGGATTAATTCTCTGATTTAATTTTGTAATCTAGATTAAAAGAAGGACCGAGAGGTGAATTGAGATCTAGGTTTATAGTTAATAATTGATGGATCGAGAGATGAAAATTATTAACAGGAAGAGAGAATTAATTGTGTTTGTTTTCTGTCTCAAAAGGAAGAAACCTACATAGGAATAATTAGATAATTATTGAGATTAATTTATTTGGTGTTCTTGAGACCGAGAGGAGATAGTCACTAATTAATAATCTAGGATTTAATTGTCTGACCAAGGAATTTAATCCACAAAAATCTATGTTATCCCCATTGCTGAGTTGATTGATATTTGCATGTTGATGATTAGATTATCTGCCCTAGGATCTGTGCTTTTCTTTATTGTTTTCAAAAACCCTTTATTTTATCGTATTGTCATCTTTAATTTCTAAACAAAACCCCAGTTTTCTATTTCCTCAAACTTCTATGTCCTTGAAATTATAACTAGTACTTTGGATTTTTCATTGCACATTCCCTGTGGGATCGACCACCCTTGGGTGTAAAAAATTATTATTCGGCTAACCGCTAAACTGCAGTTATCATTACCTAAACCCAGTCTCAGGCGGTAATACACGAACTGTTGTTACCCAAGATGCGGATATACGAGCACGTTACTGTAGGGTTTTAACGTGAACCGAATCACCAAAACCAAACTGAACCGGATCGATCTATGGATATTGCTCATAATTTATTATTCTCAAAAACCCTAGCATGCTCCTATGAATTTAATACAAGATTGTGGATTGAGAGATTACCGTAATTCCGTAGTGTCTGTACCGATCTTTTGCGTTTGAATTCCAAGAACCAATTCAACCACGCAATTCGATTTAATCTGCGAAAAAAGAAATTAGAATAAATTCGAAAAACAGAAAGAGAAGAGAAGAGAAATCTGTTCTCCAGATCAGATCTTCAGATCTGTATCCCGGTGCTGGTCAGATCTAATACTGGTGAGGACTCCGTAGATCTGTGGCTTGAGCAGGACCAGAATTGAAATTCTCCTACTTCTCCCTTCAAAAACGGCGCCCACTCTCTCTCTTAGGTTTAGGGTTTTTCAACTCAGTTACAACTTATGAGAGAGAGCTGTCTATTTATAGACCTAGGGTTGGAAACCCTAACGGGCCATTTTGGGCTCAATTCAGCACACTTGTTGGGCCAGACCTGGGACCTAATGCAAATAATAAAGTGGGCCTATAAATTAATTAATTCCCATGTCCACAACCCATGACATAATTAATTAATTAATATTAATTCTTTTTCACCACAGAATTAATACTGACCTACCCCTTTATTACCACGTTGTGAGAACGGGTTGCATTAATTGAGAATCCCCATATTTAAGGTTACCGGACATCCATTAATTAATCGGAGCCTCTGACAAGCTCTAACTACAATTAATTAATATCTTATTATTCCTGAGTAGTACCACTCAAACTTTATCACTCGTGCGTGAACTTAATCAGCCTGCAGGACTTTGGCACGATGAATGTTATTGAGCTCCTCAGGGAATGTCCCCATCCTATTACTCGGATATGGTTACCTAAGTTCAGTCTCAGGCGGTACTACACGAACTGTTGTTACCCAAGATGCGGATATACGAGCGCGCTGTGTTGGCTCTCCACCATGGCAAGTCAAAGCAACAGTCAACCCGTGCAAACCCCTGAACCTTCGTTAGGGTTTGGACTCAATCAATATAAAGAGATCTTTTATTCGCTGATGTCAGACAGACGAATATATCTCACTGCGGTCCATCAATACGCCACCTCTGCGTACCAGCATGTCAAGTAACCAAGACAGACTACTTATTCCGACAATGCCGCAGCCATCCGGACAGACGTATCCTCATACGTTGTCTCGACTGTGATCATGTTTATGTCTCACTAGGTCAAGTGATCATACTGTCTTCTGCGATCTACAACACGCCGTATGATCGTCCCTATCGGTGAGACAAGAGGATACCATTGTTCATACATGTACGATTGTTAACAGATAGGAGAAATAAATCGTTGTATACACATTGTAATAAATGCTTTCAGTATACAAAACCCATCAGTTACTTAGGCTCTCCACCATGGCAAGTCAAAGCAACAGTCAACCCGTGCAAACCCCTGAACCTTCATTAGGGTTTCGACTCAATCAATATAACGAGATCTCGTATTCGCTGATGTCAGACAGACGAATACATCTCACTGCGGTCCATCAATACGCCACCTCTGCGTACCAGCATGTCAAGTAACCAAGACAGACTACTTATCCCGACAATGTCGCAGCCATCCGGACAGACGTATCCTCATACGCTGTCTCGGCTGTGATCAGATTTATGTCTCACTAGGTCAAGTGATCATACTATCTTTTGCGATCTACAACACGCCGTATGATCGTCCCTATCGGTGAGACAAGAGGATACTATTGTTCATACATGTAAGATTGTTAACAGATAGGAGAAATAAATCGTTGTATAATCATTATAATAAATGCTTTCAGTATGCAAAACCCATCAACTAGTATTTGTTTTGCAGCCAGAAAAAAGTTTTATTTTTATATACGAAACCAATCTATTATTTCCTTCATTTATGATGAAACTTGTTTTTCACAATTATATGCTGAACTACAAAAAACAATCTTATCTAAAAGGACACTTCAAACAATACAGACACTGGTACCTGCACACTCAAAAGGCAATTGAAATGAAATGTGGTTGCCATTCTACCAGCTGCTTCCATTTCATAGGCTATGGTCAATGCATTTGAGTGATATTCTGCCTTACAATCCTCCTCAATAATAAGATCATAAAGTTGATCAGTAGCTCTAAGGCCACCCTCAGCATCCTTCAGAAAAACTCTATTTGATGAAAAAAAATGACCAATCGATGAGCGTGTACACTATACCAATAAGAAGCAGTCAAGCTTGCTGAATGTCATAGTTGAGTTTTCCATTGCTGCAAGAATATCTAATCCTCTAGTAGCACGACCTTCAGAGCCAATTAATCGAACTAAGGCAAGAAAAGTTTCATGAAGAGGCCCAAGGCCCACACCCAGTTCCCTTCTAAGTGCGTGCATCTGCCATACATGATGCACCCCCTGATAATAGTCAAGAATTACAAGATTTAAATTCCACTTTTGAGCTGATAAAGGCAATATGCCGAACTTTCTTTCATGCAATGTAAAACATCAATACAGCTAAAGGAACTAATACCGGAGGAAATCTATGGAACAGAGTTAACTATTAAACATTAAATACCCCTCAGGCATTCTCATTATAAGCATACAAATTCGTAAATTGACATATCTTAAAGTTGGCGTGTTTTCTGGGGAGGATGACCTTTTCAGAATGAATAACCTTGCAAAGGTTAGATAAGAAATCCTATCAAGCTGAAATTAGGTGCTTTCGTAAGTTTTAAATGGAGAGCTATACCAATCTTGCCGATCAAAAACCAATCGTAAATAGATAGATCTTAAAGTTGTCGTGTTTTCCAGGGAGGATGACCTTTCCAAAATGAACAACCTTGCAAAGGTTAGATAAAAAATCCTATCAAACTGACATTAGGTGTTTTTGGGCCCAAAAACTCAAAATGTAACCATTAAATGCCCGCCCTTCAGAGAAAATCATGATTTCTCAATATCTTAATTGGTAGACCACATAGGAGTAAATTGAACAAGAGGGACTGGGGCTCTATATCATATATACCCTAATCTCAATTAGCTTGGATCCAAGCTTAAGTTTGTCGAGACTCATCAAAAAAAGAAAAACTAGCTGAGAGAAAGCTTAGAAATATGCTTCTCAGTAGAAGCATAAGATTCTCAGTACCAACTCAGTCTAAAGCCTACATATATACTCATATACCTTAACATTAATAGGTTAAACTGCTGATTTATGCTAAAACTCAATGCACCCTTTCAAAATGCAACAAACAGAGCTCAACCACATACATGCAAAGAGCTAAGAGCCAAATAAATTTCTACTTGCACAAATGCATTAACTCAAAATTCCAAAAGCAAATCATGCAGCGCCATATTCATCGCGAGTGAGCACGTGTGAGACAACGAGACCGTGAAATGACCTTGGCCCAGGTGTCAGCCCCGCCGCAATCATATCGTAAATGACATCAGAAACTCCGGCAACATCGCCGCTTCGGGCGCGCTTCATCAACTCCTCCATAAACACGAGCCTCAAAAGTTTCTCAGCGCTAGAAGGCGTGAAGCTTTCTCCCTCATTCCCCGAATAACCATTATCGTCGGAAGGTCCAGAAGCGGCGGCGAGGGCTACAGATAACGAGGTCCGATGCGTGCAAGTAGAGGTTAGTGAGATGAAGAAAGATGTCTGCGTCAGCAGCGAGAACGCCATTTTTGGTTGGGAAAACAAGTGTGGATAAGGGGGCTGAAAAGAAGCCATTATTTATAATTAACGGCAGTGAGATAAAGAGGGAGCCGTTAAACCAACGTTAGTGAATATTTTTATCCTGTTAATTAATTGTGACACATGGCAATAATCCAATGGTAGTACAGGAGATGGATATAATTTTAGAACAGGTGATCTGAAGCCCTCTTAAATTCTACATCTTTATTTATTTATAGCTAAAATATCAAATATAGTACAAACATAAAATAAAAAATATGTATAGTTGATACTTAAAATTGAAAAAAGTCCTAATTTGTACTATATTTGATATTTTAGCCATAAATAAATAAAGATGTAGAATTTAATAGAGAGGTTAATGAAAGTAATTTAGGGGTAACAGGTGTAATGAGATATGTGCAAAAGTAAAAGGCAATAAATGATTGCATGGAAAATGGTGAAGATATCCGCCGCCCCCACACGTGTCCATCACAACGCCGCGTGCTCAAAACTCTAAACCCTCTTTCATTAATGCCGGACTCACTCCTTCCATATCCTCTCTCCTTTCCTTCCACCATCAATACACTACTCTCTCATTCTGATCACCCATTTCAAGAATATTAATGGCGAAGAAAACCAGCACAAGCTCTCATGTGGTGGCACTGGCGGCTGCGGTCCTCTGGTTGGCGGTGGTGGGGAGCGGAGATGAGTCGATCGGGGAGAAGTGCGCGCCGCAGTTCCAGAAGGTGACGCAGTGCCTGTCGTACGTGACGGCGAAGGCGGCGGCACCAAGCATGGAGTGCTGCACCTCGGTGGGAGAGCTCAAGGACAGCGACCCAGCTTGCCTTTGCTACATAATACAGCAGGTGCACAACACCTCCAACACCGCCGTCAGCAGCATGGGCTTGCAGGAGGCGCGCCTCCTCCAGCTCCCCTCTGCCTGCAAGCTGCTTAATGCCAGCATCACCGAGTGCCCCAGTATCCCTCCTCTTCTTCTTCTTCTTCTTCTTCTTATAATATTAATCATAAACATGCTGCAATGCATGTGTTGGTGAAATTAAGTATTCATGCAATATATATTTGTCTTTGCAATGAACAGAGCTCCTAAACTTGCCTCCCAATTCCCCTGAAGCCGGCATCTTCACCAACACGTCGACGCCGGGAGCTGGTGCGTCGTCGAGCACGACAACACCCAGTGAGGGATATTGGCAGAAGCCTCAGATTGCAGGATGGCTGACGGTGGCGGCGATGGCCGTCTTGTTGCACTCGTGGCCTGTATCTTGTTAAACGAGGTTTCATGCGCTAAGGCCTTTGCTTCTCCTCTTCTTCTTCTTCCATTCTGTTGCTCAAATGATTTCTACTACTAATAAATTTTGTATTTCGTTTTTTAATTCGTGCATTACTTTTAATCTTGGCACTCTCTTTCTTACAAAGCATAAATCTTGTTTGTATAAGGATATTGTTTGTTATAAAATTACCGTTGCCTTCCTAATAAAAGAAAATAAAATAAATGAAAAGAAAATGGGCAGACAGAGGTAATAAGCTTCAGCTAATCAAACGCCGAGGCTAGACAAGCTTCTTCGTACCTTTCCAGCAAAAAAATGATTGAATTACAGAGGCTTGAATAGGAAAATGAATAGCTGCAGCTGTGCGCAAATGTTTTCATGCATGGATTTAGAGGGAAATAAGAAAATTATAATCCATGCTGATGCTGCACTGCCTAGTCCTAGAGATTCATTACAAGCTACAACATCTGCAGTTACAAAAAAAGGGACAGGGAGTTGAGCAGTCAAGATAAGATGCATATTGTTTCAAATGGTCAGTTCATCATGTTGGAATATAAGTCAGTCTCATAGGGTGTCACAAATAGCTGGATTTCCTGAAAGTTAGTAGTGCTGGTGGCCAATGGCTGATGAAGGCGAGGATTAGTTGGCAGCCAGAGTTCTGAAGAAGAGAGGGGCATGCCTTCCGGGATTCCATGCGCCATAGGCGGCGGTGGCTGTGGCTGCTGCTGCTGCTGCTGAGTTACACTTACACAGGCATCATTCCCATGAATCAGATTTGAAGGCATCGATTCTGGTCCACATGGAGCCCATGAATTACTTGACAGAAGAGAGAGAGCACGACGATACTCGGGTGCTGCTGCATCTAAGTGGGAACAGAACTGGGATCCCTTGGGACCTGGAATACACAGAAACAATTCCATTCACTTTAAACTATAAATCTAGGATGATGCATCAAGGAAAATCATGGACCGGATATAGATATGCCACTTCTGCTATTGTGGCTATTGCCTCTCTGTGCCAAACAAAACAAAGCAAAGCAATTCCCAACAAGAACGTAGATTAAAAACAAGAATAAGCAAAACTGTTGCATTCCGGCTATCCCCAGACCAGAAGTGGGAAACACAGACCTGTATTTGAAACATCAGGTACAACGCTCTTTGATGCCAGAAATCCTTTGGCTGCATTGCCTTGCATATTATTGATGAAATGTGGAAGTTTAACTCCTGGCATATACATTTGCTCGCTGCTAACTCCATCTCCCATAGACTTCAAAGGACACCCTTTTGTGAGGGTGAACTTGGAGTTGCACACGCTATCCCATGTGTTATCAAGAGGATTTCTAGAGGGAACTAGCGGAGCATTGTTCATCAGAAAACTCATTTGCTGCCTTCCTGCTGTGTATGAACAAGGAAATTAGTTGAACTCTGAGACTATATGAAATATTTGACCCTTCTACTCTCCAGTTTTGGTCATTCTGGGTGTATATTTTCATCACTCAAGGTACAAGCAAACAATTTTTAGTTTGATAATTTTTTTATGCAGTATTCACATCCTAAGTCTTCAAATAAAAGGGTAAGCCGATGTGATCATACTAATACCTAGTGTCTCACTGAGAATTCCCCAGACACACCTGCTTTTCTAACAGAGTACATAAAATTAACATAGAATTCAAGTCAAGTTTCCAGATACTACAAATATATTTTCCTCGTAGAACTAATTTCACCAGATACCATAACATTACTAGATGTGTTCTTATTCATTCACAGAACATTGTGGTATAGAATAACCACTAAACAAGCAAGTCTACTTGAACATGAAAAGTTGGAAGGAGTGCATCTTGAGTTTATGATATTACAAAGCAACAAAAAACTGTAAAGGAGTAAAATACCATAGAATGGTGATGAGAGCCTAGCTGAATTAAACTGGATTGTTTCCTGTTGTGGCTTCCTGCGTCGTGCATTATGATCAGAAAGTCGCCTTCTACAACTGCGCTTCTTTTCATCGAATTCAGACAGGTTATGGAACCTGAAAAAACAGGGGGAGAGTATCATTAAAATGACTAATAGGCATCCATGCAGATCGATCAACAGTAAGTTATTAGTTGTGGTACAAACTTTCTTCTATAATACCTGCTACACTGCTGGCAAAAACGGCGCTCAAGGCCACCAACAACAACTTTCGGGGATTTGGAATGGCTGTCGCAGACCCTATGCTTACGGTGATATTCTTTAGCTGCTGAAAGATCAATATTGCAGCCCTCAACCACACAGCGGGATATAGGGAGATTTTGACTGGGGGACTTGGTCTTCTTCAAGAAAGGGGTGGATGGAGTAGGCATGACAGTCTTAACATGGCCTCCACCACCACTGTTCTCGAAGTATGTTCTCTTTCCAAGCTTCAGACCGATAAGTGATTCTGCAGAACCAATGGAAGCCTCCAGAGTTGGAGAAATTCCAACAACCTTAGTTCCTTCGAGTTCTGTATTCTTGTTGAAATTACCAGAAAAATCCTCATATGTCATGAGCCTGAAGTCTGGGGTTTGCCCATCCTTCGTGGAAGAGTCGGAAGCTGATATGGAGCTCTTTGCTGAAGATACATGGCCACCATCAGAGCCAGTGGCTCCACTGTTCCCACCCCCCGTTGAGAGATTGAAAGATCCAGCATCAATTTCTCCATCATCAATAATAGTCCAATCCACTAGTTGCAGCTTCTTAGGATTTTCAGTTGATTTTGAACCATAAGCAGCAAAGCTTTCCCAATCCCACTTAGAATTCCAATCCATCTCCAAGAAGTGGCTCATTAGGTGAAGTTTCTGAATTATCCTAGTACAGATAATGCATCATAAACTGGGCATCCGGAACTGCAACATTTTAAATGAAAACTACTCACAATTTGATGAAGAAACTTCACATGACAAGCGCAGTAGTACGCAGAGTTGCTTAATAAGGATCAAATTAATAAAAAAAAAATAGTAGGTTACAGATAATCAAGGTTTTAGAACTTAACATGAAAAAAAAAAAAAAAAAAAAACCACGGACAAGATATAATCCCCTGATTCAAGGAGTTGCACAATCACAAACAAAAATGAATACACTTCTTCTCATCAAAAACCAAGCGTCAAATCAGGTTTTCAACATCAGCAAAACTACATTTACTCGGCACCCAAACCCACAATTGAGAGGGAAAACCACTACAAAAGACTGGAAATCAATTGAAACAATAAAGAAACTCAATAAGAAACCCATTCATGAACCCCAAAAGGGCCACCTCAAAAAAGATTTTGGCAGCATAGAATCTCAGATTTTTTTTCCAAAATATCATCTTTGTTCCCAATTTCCAGCCACTAATCCAAAGCAGATTAGACTGCTCTCCAACAGCAGATGAACAGAACTGCTAGCAAAAAAGAAGAAAGTGGTAGGAAATTATACTTTTTTCTCCTCTTTTTTTTTTTCTTTTAGTTCCTTTACCCCATACAAATCAGATGAGTAGGAAAAGGGATTTTTACTATTTACTGCCTGCAATCACCACCCTTTTCTATAGCAACAAAGACACTCCTTTATCTCTTTCCCTTTTCACTTCCCTCTTATCCGCAACACCTGGTGTCTTTTACCTGCTCAGTTATTTACTAGCTATGCGCATCACCAAGATTGACTGAAGTGCCTCCTACACAAACATTAACGAAAAGATTTATTATCTTATAATTTTCTTCTGCTAAAAGAAAGCCATATATACCTCCTACAAAATTTCTATAAGCTCTAGTTCGAACCACGTTTTAAATAATATAGAAAATCATGGTGGTTGATTAGCAGTTATGGTCCCCCACCCCCATTTAGGCTTTTTTTCTCAGAATTATCAACCAGAAGATATAAGCCAAGTGCTTCCTTCTCGGCAACGTTTTGCCTTCTCCTTCTCCCATGGTAAAAGTGAAACTAGGAAAACCTAAAATATCCGCACACGCCGTCGCTTTACATCCCATTTCAATGACGTGGAAACACCTCACACACCACAACTCGAAAATTGTAACTCCAAAAGAGGCGGAAAAAGAACCGCAAGAAAAAAAATTAAAAAAAAAAAAGACATTAAGGAAGAGAGAGAAAGGGAGAGAGAGGGCATCTTTTCCTCCCCCAATTTCCAAAGCCAAAGATAACTTCTAATTTCCAAACTCCTTTACACATTTAGGGAAAGTTTTCAGCAAATAATTCCCCCCCTCTGCTGCGAAATTCCCCATTGTTTCTCCAAAAACAGAAAGCACAAAGAAATAAAAATAATGAAGAAGAAAAAAGCAGCTCATTCCCCATCTCTCACTGAAAGGCCCCATCAATTCCTCCCCCAACAGAAAATCATTGCAAATCGGCACCGAGCAATGATTACAGCAACAGCAGATAGAGAAGAGTTAGTTAATCAATCAGGCCGCACATAATTAAAAACAAAACAGACAAAAGAAAGTAACATAATTTTCTTGATAAGGAAGGACATGAGAGAGAGAGGTCCAGCTTACCCACCCAGCTTAGAGAGAGAGAGAGAGAGAGAGTAAATAGTGTGTGTGTGTTTGGGAATGGGGGAAGAGGGTGGAATTTATGTTACCAAAAGGAGAAAGTGAGCTGAGAGTGAGATTGAGCTCAAAACTTAAAAGTTTAAATTGAGAAATAATAATAAATAAATAAAAAATAGCAAGGTGGGGAGCAAAACAATGGTTTCAGCTATTTTATACAGAGGCCGTGGGCCCCATGCTGTAATCCACTGTGCTACCGTGTCGAATTTCACCGCTGCGACCGCCCCTCATCGGACGGCTGGGGAGATTTCAGTTGCACTCCCATAGATTTCATGCTGGAACTTATTTACTGAATGCTAATTATAATTTAATTTGCTAATTATCATGATCGAATGAATTTATGGATTATGGTGTAGATGGGGTGCGGCGTAGAGGATGGGTGCTCTGGCTTGGGTGGGTCCTTAGTGGAAGTTATATGGTGTGTGAGTGTCCACTAGGCATCGATGTGGCGGAGGAAAATTGACGAACAGGGTCCACCCGATGAAACGTGGACGGTGGAGATGGTATTGGGGAAAATAAAGGACAGGATTTTGGTCTGACCATTCGCACATGACACAAATTAGTGGTGGAGTGGACGGGACTGAGTCGACTCACTGTCTTTTTCTTATTAAAAGCGTTTCTCTCTCCTGTTTTCTTGTCGTTTTCTGCTTCTTTATTTTTATTTTTATTTTTTTTATTATTACTAATAATTTTTTTTTCTCTTCAGTTTTTCTACCTTAATTTGTATCAATTTTTTTGTGAAACTGCATCCAATATAAAAATAATAATTAATAAACGTCTCTTAATTAATAATTTCACCCATATATAATCATGCTTGTAATTTGAGTATATTACAAGGGTTGAAGCAAAGTAAATACCTATAATATTTTCTAGATTATAAGGGTAGTATTTATTTTTTTCGAATAAGTCTAGAAATCTCCAGAAACTACAATTACTTGCAAACTATAATGCGGTTGTGGAATATTCGTTGTCATTCACTTTTATTTTTAAAATTCTTATTATTGTTTTCGTTTCTACAATTTAGATTAGGGAAGGTCTTGGGTTAGGCAGGCCTAAACGATTTAGGCGGGTTTTATCCATTAACCCAAGCTTTAAGCGGGTTTTATCCATTAACTCAAGTCCAAACCCATATAATATACCCTATTTGGGATGGGTGAACCCATTTGGGTAGGATAAAATCCGCCTAAACCGTTTAGGCCTGCCTAACGCAAGTTTTTGCCTTTAGATTATATTCTGCAAACTTTAATTAATTTGCAGCCTCACCTATGCAGTTAAGTAAAATTTAGGGGGCACAATGTATGCGCCGAACTTTATGCCAATTAAACATAAAAATTTAAGGAGAGGTGTGACTTAATATCTAACAATTTTCAACTTACATTATGCATTATAGGGTTTATGAATATATATAGCATAGATTGGTATTATTATTATATTGCATGCAGTGAGTATGTGAGGTGATTTCTCAGTGGTTTTATGCAGAATATTTAATAAAAATAAATTGTGATTTCAATAAAGTTTATTTTTTTTTTAATATAAATGTTTTTAATTAAATTCATTTTTAGAACTGTAAAAAGTAGGGACAATGACAAAAATATGTTATAAATTCATTTTCATTTTGTCTTTGACTTTTTATGTGAAAATTATTTGCATGTAGTTTTACTTAAAAAAGTCAGCTTTCCCTGGAGTCAAATCCAAAAATTATTCATAGGGTGGGAACTATAAAATAAATACTATACATATACATGTAGCCATTCATATATAGAAGTGTGCTAGAAGAATAATAAGATTAATGTAATATTAATAAGTAAGAACCACAAAATACAAAATGGAAGGTAATATTATCCAAACATATATACAATATCAATTATCCAATTACTTCGTAATAAAAAGTGAATTAAGTTTAAACAACTTCACGATCGAGCAGGGGTGGATGCCCCTAGTCCAACGATAATGCCGCTCCTACAATTGGATATCATTATGAGTGATGCATAAATATAAAGAAAGAGTGGCTCGATTTAAGTTTCCAATTAGAGCAAAATATGAATGAAATGAGATACGAAAAGTTTCGATATTAAATATGAATGAAAGTGTCTAACTAAATAAAGATTGAGAAACTTGATGAGTGTTATTCATAATGAACGTCTTTTTAAAAACATATTCAACAACAATTTAAAGTTAAAAATACTTAATCCATGATAAATGAAGGATGAGCGATCTCTACAAAAGTTTTTGATAAATGTTTTCTTTTGAAAAAAATGTTATAATTTAAAATTGCACACACATTTTAAATATGATTTCTTTTTTCCCCATAAAGAACCTGGTTTTAATGGTATACATTCCATAGCACCAAGAATATTGGAATTGATTCGTATCAGATACCATGTTAGATTTTATTTACAAGTGATAATTAATTCATCATTATAAAAACAATTCATGCTATTTCAATCAATTAATATTAAACAGTTAACATTAACTGTATTCCATATAATATTCTTTTAGGTCAACTATTAATTGTAAAGTATACAAGCAAATTAACTTGCTAAAAACTTACACGCATGTAATGACTAATTAACTAGCTATAGCAATAGTATAATGCGATTAATTTGTCACGTGGAAGTATTTTTGTAAAAAAATAAATTTAATTGGAATATGTAGAATATATTTTAATGTATAGTAAAAAAAATAAAAATAACGCAGAAAATAAGTTAGTTTTGATTGGTGATGAACTAATTAATGGGTATGAATATTGTCTACCAAAAAGTGAAAAAAGTAGGCAGCAATTTATCTAATCAAGGCAATTAGTTGGACCGCTTCATAGTTTGATGCCACAATTAAAATAAGTAAATGAGATCCAACTGTTGCAATTAAGATTAATTAAAGTTAAGCAAACTTTTCCAACTAGCAAGAATATGGGGTGCCCTTGTTTGTTTTTTAGCTCAAAAGTTTCTAAAAGTAGAAAATATAAATCTACCTCATTTATATGGAAGTATAAGTAGGGATGTCAATAAAGCCCGAAATCGATGGGTCGGCCCGAAACTGGTGGGCTAAAATGCGGGTTAGGGTAAGAAATTTTCAACCCGAAATTATTTTTAACCGAACGGGTTGAACCCGACGGGTTGGCGGCCCGTACGGGCTGAGCCCGGTGGGTTGCGGGTCGGCCTGTAGGTCCGGCAATATTTAATAATATATTTAATAATTTATTATTTATTATTTTTAATATTATTTATATCCTACTATACCCATTAATTATATACCTAATTCCCTAGACCTAATTTTCCGTCACACAAAATCTCATCAATCTCTCTCAATGACGTAGTCCTTTATCCTCAAATCGAAAAATCTCTCATTTCTTCCTCTTTCACTGTCTTCCACTCGTCACTCTCCAAATTAGCGTACCTACTCATTTCTTCCTTTCAAGAACCTTTAGCCACTCGTTGTTATATTCACCCAAGTGAAAGCTATATTTAATTTTTTAATCATTATTTTATCATTTTATACGTTGAGAAATGTACTTCTATTACTTAAATTAGTTGGTATATAAGGATTGATGTTTTTTTTTCTTTTCAAACTATGATTATCCACTTATCACTATTTTTTTGCAAATATATTGTTATTTGAAGTCTTTTATTTATGTTGGTTCATCATTTTCTTTTTTTATTTTGTTTTAGGGGTTGTTAAAATATTTTAAGAAAATCTTTACAAAAATAAACTCGTAAATATTGCCAACCCGACGGGTCAGCCCGAAAACCGGTGGGTTAGGGTTAGGTTCAAGAATTTTTAGCCCGATAAAAATTCAGCCCGATTCAACCCGGACCGAATAACCCGCAGCCCGATAAGATTAGCCCGAAATCCGACGGGTTAGCCCGATTGACATCCCTAAGTTTAAGGCAAGAGTGGCTACACTAGAATTTCATATATTTTCAGCATCTCAAAATAAATATTCATATATTTTCTTTAAAGTATAATTTCATCATATTGTATAATTTTTAGATTTGAATCATCTATTGTGTCAAAACCAATAAAAAAAATTATTTAGGTAAATATAATAAAATGTAAAACAGATTCAAACTTGTGGTTTAAGACGTTCGTACAGGGTGTTGTGGTTTTGACAAAAAAGATTAATAGTATTACAAATAGATCCAAATCTACAATTTTCATCCTTTTAATTATATATACACGTTTAATCTTTTATTCCATATAGCATTACTAATTTATTACATGCATCATACAAAAAGACTAATTTTCTTAGGCAATGGATGAGAAAGAGAAGAATATTTGTTTTTTAAGAGACTATAAGAATAATTGTTAAGAACCTAGATATAATTGTAATCACGAAAATCATATTCAATTAAATAAATACGAAATTTGGATACAATTTGATTTCAATTTGGATCAAAATACATTTTATGGATCCTATCTCTATTGGTTCCTTTGATTCTTCTCTTCGAACTTGATGTTTGAGTGTTCTTCGAGGTCTTCAACAAAATTTGGCTCCGTCGATCCTCTTCAACTTGATCTTGAAGTTTTATAACGTTAATCCAAAGGGTTTTCACCTTGTTTTGGATTAAATGTTACTTTTAAACGATTTCTTGAAGAACTTCGACCTTGTTCTTCGTGGTCTTGAAGCTTGATCTTCTTGAATTCAATCTTTGATCTTTTTCTTCAACACTTTGGAGGGCTTCTAACGTTTCTTCGGGGGCTACGAGCCTTGATTCCGAATCAAACGTAGGACTTGCTTGAATTTTGATGAAGAACACGTTGAAGATGACGAAGAACGTCTTTAAATCTTCAAACGAATACCTTGAACTTTGGAGAGAATTCTTCCTTCAAGTCTTGAGGCTCTTCAAATTTATCCACCATTTTTTTCTCTTCTTCTCTTCAATTATGCCTTCTATTTATAGGAAAGATTGAGAGGTTTAGGGTTTAGGTGGCAAGATTTGATTGGTTGATTGAGTGGTGATCTCATGCATCTCATTTATGGTGAGCTTGCCACGTGTCGGCCTTTCATTGGATTGAATAGTAAATATCACCTTTTTATTTATTTAATTTAGGAATTTATTTAATTAATTCCTAAAAAAATTAAATAAATTGATATCTAATTATTTGGATCCATGTGGCGCGTTTTAATTGGCTGTGATTTTTTGTGTCTACAATAATATTGGTGTAAAAAATTAATCAATAAAAATACACATGAGCATTAGATGACGAACACAATTTGATGATCGAGTTCATTCGTAATAAATATGTTTAGGAACACTAACGAATTATGATATTTGTTAGAGATATTGTGGTGGGTCTCAACTGACACCTATCATATAATTTCACATTGATAACTCTCTTAAAGAGTTATTATATTGTGTCTAGTTTTGGTTAATAATGTCCTAATATAGGTTTGTTTATAGTATAAGTGAGTAAATATAAGCTATTTGGTTAGTATTTTAAACTCGAGTCTAATCTGTTGTGTTGTGTTAATAAATGAGTTTTTGTGGAAGAAATTGTTGAGTTGAATCACAGGCTCACTATGCTGAAGCATAACAAGAGCAGAAAAGGTCAATATAATGTAGCAGCATAGGAGTGGCATGAGTAACATTTGAAGGATGAACCTTTGGGACCACAGCAGACAGGATCTCGGCACTTTTCAGAATTTGTCCCAGGAGTAGGACACGTGTCGCCCAGGAGGATTTTCAAGCTGGAAAGCAGAAGGAGGAGCCACGTGTAAGGTCTGGATGAGGCTGAGAAGGAGACAATGGAGATATTTCTTCCAGGAAAAGAACAACTTTAAAAAAAGAGCTGAAAATAGAGAGAGAATCAACATTGGGAAGAAAGAAGGAGTGCTCGAGAGAATCAGTGCGGCGGCTGAAGAAACCCCGAGCCATTTATCTTTATTTTGCACCTTTGTTTAGTATTATTCAGTGAATGATGTTTATGAGCATGAACTTGAATGCTATTTGTTTTCTATATTTTGTAAGTATGAGCTAAACGTTTTAAGCTCGGGTTGTTGACTATGTTTATCTTTTCGAATATATGTTGAGGTTGTTCTCGTGTCAAATCTGGTTATTGATTTCAATTCTGATTTGTTTGACTACCTAAACACGACGGTGGCAGGTAGGAACTTCACCTAGTGAAACCGAGAGGAGATCTAGGACGAGGGAAACGAAATCAACCTAGATTTCTAGTGTAGAATACATAAAATCTAAGGCTCGCATGAACCCCTGTTCGTTAATAAATTGTTTGAAGGCAAAACTTACCATAGACATATGGAGGCTAGCAATAAAAACACAGATCTAGTGCTATGATGATAGACTAGGCATAAAATAGAGTGGTTGCGAGAACCAGAGGTGATGTCTGAACGATGTTGCAGCATATAGGAGAGAGGATAAAATGAAGTTAATAACCCGAGTGCTTTCTTAATATTAATTTTTACACTATTTTCGCTTGTTTATGATTGTATTGTGGGACGAGATAACATTAATAGCTTTGGCACTGTTTGGTCTCATTTTATATGCTTTCTTGTTAGTTTAGTCTAGAAGAAATCACAATACCACTTAATTTACAAGCAATAGAATGTGCACGGTTCACTTTCACTCCCTTGGGTACGATATCCGGACTTAGATCTGTATTACTTGTTTGATATACGTGCACTTGCGTATTAATTCCATAGCTATTAGCACAACAACACACATCTTAGCACATCAAAGTTTGTTGCAAGAGCAACTTATTTGTAAAGAACAAATAACACTACTTAAAAAAAATAGATATTCTGTCATAAATTAAATCTTAATAATAATCATTTATGATTATACTGTTAGAAATTATTCTTACCTTATGTTATGTTTTGATGTGTCACAACTCTTGTTGTGATTATCACAGGCATTTAGCCAAAGTATCGATGGTTCTAGGAAGAACCCTAAAGCTCCCAAAACTTCTGGAAGCGAAGGCTGCGTGGTGTGCCCACACTTTGAATTTGAGCGGTGGAGGAAGCAACAACCTGGGTGAGTGAGCAAGTGGATTGGTGGACGCTGACATTCATCAGCTTGCGGTAGATCGTGAGAACCTTTATATTCCGAAGCCTAGTGAATTCCAGACTCGAGGTCTGAAGAAAAGATATAGGGCTCTTGTGTCTGAACCTCTATAAATTCTTATGTTTTTACCGCTTTAGTTATTTTTCGCAAGAATTTAAAACTCAACACTATCTAAGTGTTGAAGTATATTTGAAATCCGTACTAAACATCTATCTCGCTAAAGATCAATTTTTAGAAACACAAATCGGTGAGTAACAACCAGTTTGTGAAGTGCAAGTTTCTATGTTAAAATTTTAGCTCCGTGTTCAATTACTCTGATATCGAGAACAACATATATTTCGATACATTTCTCTATGAGCTAACTAATATATGTAACTGAGCTATATATATCTTTGTAAATATGTTAGGAGAATCAATTTGTAATCCCTTATATTGAGGGATTTTAGATAGTTTCCAGAATTTTGGGAATCAACTAGTTTCATTTTCTCTTTTTGTAATCTCATATATAATGTTGTGTATTATCAATTCATATAAAAAAAAAGTGAATTACTTTCTCTCATCTCTAATTTTCCACATTGTGTCAAAGCTTTAGGAATTTTTTGGGGTTTCATATTCTTCTTCAAGCAGCTTTCATTGGTGTGTGTTTCCCCTTTCTTCTAGGCTTCCTTTCTTCTGCATGTTCCACCCTTAATTGCTATGCACTTCTCTTCTTCACCATGCCATCAAACCATTCCAAAGAATCTAAGTTTGTCCATAAAATTGGAGAATTGCATAATCTCCAGGCATCCAACAAATTATATGGTCCCAAATTGTTTACACATACCAAAAGGGCAAAGGGAGGCTTAGCCACATACTTGAAACCGGACCAGAGGAAAAAGATCCAGCCTTTGAAGTGTGGCATGAGGAGGATTCCATGGTTATGTCGTAGCTATGGGACTCCATGGACACGATTAGTGATACATGCATGTTCTTAAAACTGCAAAGTGAAGGAATTATTTCATGAACCGAATTTCACATAATTTAATTGAACCAATAAACTCTGTGGATATCTAAATATTTTTCATACATCAATTATAGCCTAGCATGCTCCTATTTACTAATTTAATTTCCATGCAGAGGTTTATCGGATTACCTTACGTCCATGTTTGCAAATCTGTGTGTAGAGATTGAAATCTCTGATTCCTTGCACTTCATATTTAATCCTACAGAATAAAGATTTAATATCTTATTTTTAATTAATAATTAAAATTGAAATAAAAGGGGAGAGAGAAGAATTTTCTGACGGGGACTGATACTGGATATTGCACTGATCCACGAGAAGAAATTTCTCCTCTCAATCAGATCTTGTCGCTTATCAGCTCCCAAAATATGGTCTGTTGATTAGCAACTTGTGGCGTATTGTGATCAGAGTATCTGAGGGGTATTTATAGGAGAATTCTGATCCTTAATGGGCTTGAGTTTTTCATGGAACAGACCACGGACCAGTATGCAAATAATAAATAGGGCTTATGAATTATTAATTTACATATTCAACCTAAAATATAATTAATTAATTAATTAATATTGGTTCATGCCACTAGATAATCAATACTGACCTGCCCATCTATTACCACATTGTGAGGAACGGGTTGCAGAGGCTCGGTATATCCCCATATTTAAAGTTACAGACATTCATTAATTAATTTGAGCTCTGACATCAAACCCTCAAGATCAAGATTATTTTAATGTTAGATAAAAGAATCGATCTTAGTTAGGTCCGATCAATACGTACCAAACGTACCAACACATCTAGCAACCAAGATATGCCACTAAAAACTGAATGTGCTGCAGCCTAAACCAACAGTCTATCATGGGACCGTTTCAGCTGTGACAACTGTTTATATCTTGCTAGGTCAAGCGACCCATACGATCGTCCATGAGCTCCTACACACCGTATGATCTCCCTGTCGACAAGATAAGAGGATATCGTTGTTCGCTTTGTATTTTGTTAATCAAACAAGTGAATTATATCATTGTATACAAGATATTAATGATTACCAGCATATCAAACGAAACTATTAATTTACCGATATACCAACCATAATGCTTTGCAACATACACAAAGCTAACACGAAGAAATGTGGGACTATATCAGCCGCACGTACTCGAAGGCCCGTGATGCTACCTTTGTGTGTGAAATCAAAGAAAAAACTAAAGCCACCAAACAATGATAGAAATCTATCACAGAATATGCAACTCTGTTACAAAATATTTAGCATGAATTGGATCAAAACCGAGTAATCAAGATGATGTGCCCTGATGATGCGGCCACCTTGAAGAAGTTTTGTGAGAAGGATCAGATTTATGATTTTTGGGAGGATTGAGTTCTAGTTTGATCAGGTTAGGATCCAAATACTCAGCAAAGAGGAAACACCATCTCTAAAATAGTTAATCTCATTACTCTATGAAGAAGAAAGTATGAGGAGTGTCATGCTAGAATCAAATACTATGGATGGGTCAGTCTTAGCAACAAAAAACAAATCAGGATAAGTCAAAGAATGATCCACCTAATTACTCGGGTAGAGATTACCAACTGAAGAAGAACAAAGACAATCTTTGATGTACTAATTGCAAGAAATCGAGGCATACAATGGAGAAGTGTTGGAAGCTAAATGGTAAACCTCCAAGCCGAGAATGGGGCAACTACAGGGGGCAGTAATGGTCTCAAGCGCCTATGGCAGAGCAACCCAATATTGAGGAAAAATAAGCAATTGGGGGACTCACTAGTGAAGAAATCGAGAAGTTGAGAAGCTTGTTGGGAACTCTTGAGAAGCCTTCTGGAGCAAAGTTTGATGGTTATTTCAGGTAATTTTGTTGTATGAATGTCTTAGATAAATTCTATTTCAACTCTTTCACACCTATAACTCATGTCGAAAAAATAGAAAAATTGTTGTGGCCAATGGCTCTTTAGCTATTGTTGCGGCGATTATATATATATATATATATATAGGGATGAGATCATATGATAATAAATAAGTATATTAAAAATAAGAATGAATCTCATCCATTAGATCTAATTAAATCAATGGTTGATATCTAATCAAGCAACACTTAAAATGTAATCAAGCAACATTTGAAATACAATCAAGCAACATTGTAAAGGTAATCAAGCGGCTTTATCATTTTATCACGAGAACAATGTTTATCACCGGATCCAATCTATATATATATATATATATATATAGGGACGCATTTATATGTTAACCACTCCCCAAATGTTACCTACAGACCTCATTTGGCGGTGCATTATCTAGACAAGCTAACTACATTATCTAGGCAATATATGGTACATTACGAAGATAATGTAGTATATTATTTGCATTACATTATCTATTACAATTTGTACATTATCTTTCGTAATGTACCATATATTGCCTAGATAATATAGTTAGCTTGTCTAGATAATGCACCGCCAAATGAGGTCTGTAGGTAACATCTGGGGAGTGGTTAACATATGATTACAACTCTCTCTCTCTCTCTATATATATATATATATATATATATATATATATATATACACACACACACACCCCTAGCCTCATCTTTAAAAACATTCTCAATGTACCCAAACTATCAACAAACTTTATATCCATTCAAAAGTTAACTCATGATCTTGAATGCTATGTTGTTTTATGCTCTTCCTATCGTGTTTTGTGTTTTTCAGGACCAGGACTCGAGGATAAGGATTGGACTTGCTAAGAAAAGGAACAGTCTTTACCACATTGATCCATCCCAAAAACTTATGAGCAATTTGTCTTTATCTTTCCATAGTTCCTCCAATAAAGATATCATTTAGCTATATCACCTGCATCTTGGTCATCCTTCTTTTAAGGTTTTAAGTATCGTATTTCCTCATTTATTCCAAGGATAAGATATTTCTGAGTTTCATTGTGACATATGTGCATTGGCAAAAAATACTCGAGTATCTTTTCCAATCAGTAACAAAAGAAGTTCTCATCATTTTTATTTGATTCATAATGCCATATGGGGTCCTACTATACTTAATGTTTATCGAGCTTGTTGGTTTGTGTCTTTAATTGATTATAACACTCGAGTTACATGGCTCGTTCTTCTTGAACAAAAATCTTATGTCAGCATTGTTATACTCATTTTCCGTTCTGTAGACTGGAATTATCCATGATTCATCATGTGTGGTCACACCCCAATAAAATGGGGTAGCAGAAAGAAAGAATAATCATTTACTCAACACCACCCAAGCTCTACTATTTCAAGGGAATGTTTCTAAGTCTTATTGGGGAGAAGCTGTTTTTATTGCCACATATATAACTAATAGACTTCCCTCTCGTGTGTTAGAAAAAAAAAAGTTCCATAGAAGTCTTTAATAGCTTCTACCCTCACTTTAGAACCTAATGGCTTCACTCCTAAGGTATTTGGGTGTACTGCCTTTGTTCATGTCCACAAACAACATAGAGGGAAGCTAGATACCAGAGCCATCAAATGTGCTTTTCTCGGTTACTCTTCCACTCAAAAAAAAGGGATACAAGTGTCATAACCTCTCTACCAGAAAATTCTACATCTCTGTAGAAGTCATATTCACAAAAATAAACTTTTTTTTTTCAAGTATTCTCTTCATGGGGAGATATTAATGATGAAAGATAGTACTTATAAGTCCTTTAAAACAATGAAAGCCATTGACCTTTCACATGTACCAACACATGTTGAACCTTAATACTCATGGCCAAACTCTCATCATGTTCTAGTTAAACCTAAGTCCCCTCCTCATGTTCTAGCTTAACCTAAGTCCCATAAAATAATTACATTTGAGTCACATGATACTATCACTGAACATTCTCCTGTTCCAACTCCAACCATTATCAAATTTCCTCAAGTTTATTTAAGGAGAAAGATCGTTCCTGAGCTAACACAAGTCCAAGAATCCAATCCGAATTCTGGAAATTAAATTACAGTAAGATCAGACCCACATTTACACACAATTTTTTTTCAACAATCTACTAATTCAACAAACATTTTGGATCTTCTCATTGTTGTTATAAAAAGTAACAGAGAATGTACTAAACGACCACTCTATTCACCATCTCACTATGTCTCTCTTAAATGCCTATCACCAACCCAAAAAGATTTATTGCGAGTCTAAACACCATTATTACCCCTAACAATATGTCTAAGGCATTGTCTAAAAGGGAATGGAGTGATGCAATGAGAGATGAGATGAGTACTTTGGAAAAGAATAAAAATAGGAGATAATTGATAAACCGAAGGAAAAAAACATATTGTTGATTGCAAGTGGATTTTTACAATGAAGTACAAATTAAAGCTGATGGATCCCTTAAAGGATACTATCTCTGTCCCAAACAATTAGTCCCATTTGTAATGGGCACAATGACCAATGTCAAATGATAAGGGATGCTTAATTATGTAATTAGTGAGTGTATTTATATTTAAGCTAAAATAAAAAAAATAAAACTGCCAGATTTTTTAAAGATAAACAGGGGCAAATTAATGCATTAATCTCAAAAAAAAGTGGCACCAAAATTTCAACTTTGGAGCCAAATTTGAACCTGTTTCATACAATTTTAAATTCTAACGTCCCACCCTAAACATTCTATAAATATGGTCAAGTAGAACATTACAAACATCACCACCAAAAAGAGGGTACAAAATGGGAATACAAAAAGATCTACCTAATGAAAATAAGAAAGAAATGGTGCAATTTTTGCTAATCAACTGCAAAGATGGCAAGCTAACTAGGGAAAAATCAATGAAGCTGCTGCAAAGTTCAATTGTTGTAGGAAGAATGTGTCAAGGATCTGGTAAACTGCAAGAAATCAAAACAAAAGAGGTGAAGTTATAAAAGTGGTGCGAAAGAAAATTGACAGAGTAAGACATCCAATACATGAGGTAAACATAGATAAAATAGAACACGTGAATTATCAAAAAAGAGGTACAATTAGAACTCTTGCATCTAGCATTAATGGTCCTAAGTTTACTGTGGGAAGATGAGTTAAAGAAAATCTTACCAGAGTTTACACAAAATAAAACCCAAATCGAAAGCTCCAAATAAACTGTTAAGGCTATGTTTCAATTTACAAACCATAGAATATGATAATGCTTTGAATATTCTGAAATTCAAGCCTATGGAGATTGTAGTTCATATAGATGAGAAAAGGTTTTACCTAACTAAAAACACCCACAGATACTACATGACCCATAGGGCAGAAGATCCACATAGATACTGAAAAAGCAAGAAATTCATCCCTAAATCATGTTTATGTGTGATGTCGGCCGGCCAATATTTTCAGAGAGTGGGAGTGTGTTTTTTTTAATGGAAAAATAGGAATATGACCATTTATTGAAGAGATGCAAGCAAATAGAAACAACAAAAAGAGAGCAATATGAACTATAGAGATAAAGCCCATTAAATCAATCACTAAACAAGTCATAAATGATTGTTTATTGAAACATGTATTAACTTTAGAATTTTTATGTTGTGATGCATGTAAAAATAAATTAATCCTTATATAACCATGTTGATTTTACTTACTGCATTTCATATTATCATGTAATTTTGGATAGTACCAGCAATAAAAGAAAAATGGCCTGAATGCTTGAGTAAAATCATTTATATTCAGTAAGATAATGCAAGACCTCATATAAATGACTGTGATCCAGATTTTAGAGCAATTGCAAATGCAGATGGTTACAAAATCACATTGGTGCAACAAACAACAAACTCTCCAGATGTGAATGTGAATGTGAATGACCTTGGGTTCTTTAGAGCTATTCAGAGCCTACAACATCAACATGCTTGCAGAAATCCACAAGATCTTATTAAGGCAGTTTTAACAAGCTATAATTCAATATAACCTATAACATTGAACAAGGTTTTTCTCTCTTTACAATCTTGTTTACAAGAGATATTAAAAGTGAAGGGATGCAACAACTACAAGCTCGTACATATGAAGAAGAATTCAATGATATTGCATAATGAATTACCAAGAAATTTAGAAGTACACATGCAGTTAGTGAAGGACACCATTGAGTACTTAAGTGCAGCAGGTCCTATAAAAGATATTGAACAACTCATGTCAGATTTGGGATGCACTTAGAAGGGTGGGGGCAGCAGCCAACAACATAGAGACCAAAAGTTTGTGTTTTTTATCAGATTTTGGTGGTTGTAAAAAAAGTGTATGTGATTTGTCATGACTTGATTTTTGTAAAGCATGGACATCACTTGAATATTTGTAAAGCATTATCAATTTACCATGACTTGAAATTTAAAACATTTGCCTAAAAAAGAATAGAGAAACCACTTCAATTCCGCATTACACATTTCACACATAAAGTGCATCATGAATGTGTTCATAAAAATAGATTTGTTAACCTTTTACAATCATCTCAGAATAATAACACCAAAATCCCACAGTATAACAAAAACATCAACCTTAGCCTACAGAGTTCATCGAATAAACATTGCCAACATAACCAACAGAAACTTTAGCCACAGAATAATCACATAACCAACATAACACAAACATCAACCTTAGCCAACATAACCAATTAAAACCTTAGCCACGAGAAACCAAAGCCATAGAATAATCACATAGCCAACATAACCAATTGAGACCTCAGCCAAAAGAAACCATCGCCACATAATAATCACATAGCTGGCATAAACAACATAATCAACATAAATCGGCATAATCACAGTCCACATGCCTGAAAATTTAAATTAGGGATCTGATTTCACCGAATATTTAAAAATTGGATTTCCTAAATTTTTTAACAACTTCCATCTTCGATTCTAGTGGGAGTCGTGCTTCTTGTTCTTCAACCTCCACCCACGCCATGTCCATGGTGTACAGTCAGCTCAGAAATTGAGTTTCATCTTTCATGTCTGGGATTTTGATATTGTCCAACCACGAGTCAGTCATCCCGGCGACAACAACCCCGTGGCAGAAAGAGAGCGAATCTAAGTCAGCAATTCACACAGGGAGTGACTATAAGTCGGCAGTACAAATGGGCTTAAGAGAGTCAAGCTTCAAGCCTTCGTTGGTTGTCCAAATGTCTTCCCCCCACACGGGGATCGTCGCCTGCAACAGGGACCAAAAATGGGGGCGACAATGGCGGTGAGACACAACGTCGAGTAAGGCTGCGCAATTTCATCATCGTGGGTGGAGGGCGGTGGATGAGAACGAGATACAACAAAATTGAGAGAGAATCACACAGTAGGATCTCAAATTTAACAGATGCAGTGTGGTGAGCCAAGTAGGGTTCATGGGGGAGAAGGTAGATGAGATGGGGTTAGCAAATTAGGGTTCAAGGTGAAAAGGGTTGGGGGAGATATCGTGCGACACAGATGGAGAAAAAAGAGAAATAAAGTGGGTGGGGTAATTCTTAGGGTTTGGGGTAGGATAGTGGAGTAAGTTAATAATTAATTAGGAAATAAACTTTGAATTATGTTTCCTAATTTTTTTGCTATTTTAGGAAATGGGACAATTATATGGACGAACAAAAACAGAAAATAAGACTAATTTCATGGGAGGAGGGAGTATAAGGCAAGGTTAATAGTTAAAGGGTACACTCAGAAAATAAGACTTATGAACAATGAGAGAATTTTGTTGTCATTGGTTGCCCGATTCAATTGGCAACTGCTACATTATGATATTAAAAATAAATTTCTCCATAGTGACTTAAATGAGGAAATCTGCATGAACATCCCACCGGGATTTGAAGGGGATACAGGTAATAAGGTGTGTAAGTTTAAAAAGGCTCTTTACAGGCTAAAACAATCCCCTAGAGCATGGCTTGACAGATTTGCAAAAGTAATGAAGGAGTCGGTATATAAACAAAGCCAATGTGACCACACTCTATTTATTAAGCATTTGTCTATAGGGGGAGTGATTCCTCTTTTAGTCTATATGGGCGACATCATAGTGACTAGAAATAGTGAGAAATAAAAGCATGAATTGAAGCTGAGACTAGTAAAAGAATTTGAAATAAATAAACTGAGGAAATTGAAGTGCTTCATTGGTATTGAGGTGGCATATTCCGCACAAAGGATCTTTATATCTCAGCAAAACTACGTGATTGATTTATTGGCAAAAATAGGGTAGATTGGTTGTAATCCAATTTCTACTCTAATAGATCCAAACCATAAGTTGGGAGAAGCTAAAGAAGAACCAGTTGTGGATAAAAGAATGTACAAGTGGTTGGTTGGGAAACTCATATATCTTGCTCACACTCGTCCAGACATAGTATATTCTGTAAATATGATTAGTCAATTCAAGCATGATCCAAGATAACCACATTTACAGGCTGCTTACGGGTACTGCATTACTTGAAAGGTAATCCAAAGAAGGAATCTTGTTCAAAAGAAATGAAACTCTTTTTCTAGAAGTGATGAGTTCATATTTTCACTAATTATTGGTTTGATTTATCCTTGTTTTTAGTTGCATTTTAGTTTATTTTCTTTATTTTTATTGCATGAATCACTCTAGGAGGGTATTGCACTTGTAGTGGTGTATTATTGCAGGTTTGAGGTCGAATTCACCGAAAATCCGTTCCGAAAGTAGTGATGTGCAAGAGTAGCAGTGAAGAGTTTCTACACATGAGAATTTCGGGTTATTGTTGCATGGCAATGGATAGAGCTTCGAGTTAGCTTTCCAACGCAACTGAAATCGGGTCAATCGGAATTCGGGAGTGAAAGTTATGGTCAAAACGGTAAGACTGCGCAAACGGGGCAGATCGACTTCGACCGACACGGAGACACGTCGATCGACGCGAATATTTTTGACGAATTTTTTGAAGGTTTTCACGAATCTTGGGCGAGATTTGGCCAAGATTGAAGAGATATATCATGTAGGAAGCCATGAAGTCTCAAGATTAAAGATATACTCATTGCAGGACATGGAGATATAGATATACATCAAATCTACTCCTATCTCCTATAGAATTCAGCCTTGTAAAGCCCATACAAACACTATAAATACCCCTCTAGGCTAGTTTATTCAGTGGACTTCAATCCCTATATGAACATTAGTTCATATATCCTTCTCAACCTCAATTTCTGTAGTTAGAGTTTTTATTTATTTTATGCACTTTTGAATTTCAGTTTTTATTTTTTATGCAAGTTTATTTTAGTTTAATTATGTCTTTTATTTCTAGGGTTTGATATTATTTTGAATGCATGTTTAGGATTAATTAATTAGGTTCATGATTCATGTGTTCATTTTATAATTCTAATTTAATTCAAGGACCGAGAGGTGATTAATACGATTAATTTAGATGTCTAGCTATTGATAGAAGGACAGAGAGATGAATATTGATAGTGAGATTAGGAATGCATGATATACTCTATACTGTCCGACCAAGAAGTATTAGATTGTAGGAATTAAACTGATTTGCATATGAGATTGACTAATTTGGTGTTCTTGAGACCGAGAGGAGATTGTCACTAATTAGTAATCTAGGTTATATTTGTCCGACCAAGGAAATATATCATAATTGCAGTATTCCACCTGTTGATTTAATTGATTCCTACATGTTATCCATAATAAGATTTCTGCCCTAGGATCTGTGTTTCACTTTGCTTTATTAAGTTTTTATTTTATTTTCTCTGCCTAGTTTAATAAACCAAACTTGATTTTGAATTACTCAAACAATTAATCTGAACTTGTGTTTTAGTACATAGGACTATTTCGCATATCTTTTCTCTGTGGGTTCGACATTCGAGTTATAAATTTATTTGACCATTAAATTTGCAATTAATCTGGTAGAAATATTAGTGATCAAGAAGCCTACACCGATGTTGACAATGTTGTCTCCCTAGTAGATTATTAATCAACTACAGGGCATTGTACTTGTTGGTCCCAAAATCAGAGTATGTAATATGCAGCGGAAGTAAGTTTGAATTGCATTTGTTATCTGAAACTGACTGGAACTCAGTTTCAGTTTATCAAAAAGTAAGTTTAAGCTCAGTAAATTGTTAAGTAAGCTTCAGATATACGCTTCAATACTTAGCCAAGTATTGAAAATCTCAAGGTTAGTTTGAGAAACTTAAGTACAGAAACTTAAAGAAAGCAAGTAAATAGACAGGATACTTATAGTGATTCGGACTTAATATCCTACGTCCACTCTTCCGAACTTAATCAGGAATCCACTAAGTATCAGTTTACAAGTCTCCTTACGATCTATGGCCAGTTCGATGGAAACCTCTGTCCTTCGGTCTGATGACGTCACTCGCCTAGGAACTCCTTGCAAGCTGACACTTCTTCAGGTTGAAGTGAGGACGCACCCCACAGCTTTTTTCCTGGATGGTTGGATGTTTTTTCGTTTTTCCCAGAACTAAATTTGATGGCTAGGCCCGTGAGAATTAGTATTCCAGAGCAGAATACTGACTGCTATGAATATAACTTTAGAAAAGTTATATTCACCAAAGAATAGCTTCAGCTTTAAGCTTTAGCCTCGTGCTATAAACACTTGCACAGATTGAATAACTTGAGTTGGAAACTCAAGTCTCGTGACAAAATTTCACGGAATTTCAAAGATAATGAGTAGAAAGTTTGGCAGAGCTTCAGCGTAGCTTTTCAAGAGATTCCGTTACCTTTTCAGGTTGAAGTGTTAAGCTATTCATAGTCTTGAGGTGGACAATTTGAATTTCCACCCGTTAGACACATAAATCTAGCCGTTAGGCACATGGAGAATGTCGTCCAAACATAGTCCATGCTTTGGTCTGCTCTGCTCTGTCGCATGCTTTTCTGCTTTTGCTGTGTATTTTCCACCTACTTTGTGTCAGACTAAGTTTCAGTTCTAAGAATCCAAGTATGAGACTTTAACTTAGCATTGAATTGTTTTTAAGTCTGACTTTGAACACTTGTGTTTCACGTGCTCTTGAAGCTTAGAACCTCTATACTAACATTTCAAAGTAACTATAGGACTCCTTCATACTGACATATCAAAAAAGTCAGTATGGTACATTGCAATACTTGGTGAAACTCAGTTCCAGTTCCTAAACTTAGTTTCCAGAACCTAACTTTCTAGCTTCACCAAGTTTTCAGCACGAACACTTGTCTTCATTTCTCGAGCTTTATCTTCTTTAGGTCTTCTTCCTCGGTCTTCAGCACTTAAGTTTCTATTACAACTCGATTAATCTTATACAAAGATTACAAATGATAACACTAGAAACTTAGTACTAAAGTAAGTTTTGACATATCAAAAACATCAACTTAAGGGACGAACTAAAACTCAGTTCCTAATAGTACTTTTCAGGAAGGCAACCTAGTAACATGGAGGAGCAAAAAACAGAATGTAGTGGTAAGGTCATCTGCGAAATTAGAATTCAGTGCTATTACTTAAGGATTATGTGAATTACTTTAGCTAAGGATCATTTTAGAAGATTTAAGAGTTGAATGGGAGAGTCCTATGAATCTCATTGTGACAATATGTCTGCTATTTATAATGCTCATACTCCTATACATCATAATATGACAAAACACATTGAAATTGATAGGCATTTTATCAAAGAAAAACTAGAGGAAGGGTTAGTGTGTTTGTCCTATGTTCCATCAAAGAGACAAGCTAATGTTCTAACAAAATGTTTGAACAACTTGAGTTTCCATGGTGTTGTATTCAAGTTGGGAATGAAAAATATCTATTCTTCAATTTGATGGGGAGTGTTGAGGAGAAAGTGAGCTATAAATATGTTAGTAGAATCAATTTGTAATCCTTCAAATTTAAGGAATTTAATTAGATAGTTTTCAAATTTAGGAATGAGCTAATTTTCTTTTTTTTTTTTCTTTTAATATCCTAAATAAATATAATGTTGTGAATTATCAATTCATGTAAAAAAAAAGTGAATAACTTTTTCTCTTCTCCGATTTTCCACAATATATATTCTTGACATAATCTAAACTCTATAACTCAACAACAATATCATATTATATTATTAATTACTCCCTCCGTCCCATTTTAATAGGCCCCTTTCTTTTCGGCACGGAAATTAAGAATTGTGAGTGTAGAATAAGTTAGTGGAATGAATATTTTATTGTTGTGTGTAAAAAAGTTGCCATTTTTGGAAAGGGGCCAATTTAATTGAAACGCCAAATTCGGTAAGTGGGCCTATTCTAACGGGACGGAGGGAGTATAAATTTAGAGCAGATTGTTAATAACTTCAAAAGGGTGGGTTTCCTGAGCCTTTATTTTATAGAACAACTTGCATATTCAAAATTCCTTTTCTCTCATATATAATGAAGTGAATAGTGGACACCACGTGAGCATATCACCTGCTTACTCTTTTCATTTAAAAAATAAATAAATCATGAAATGGTATTTTATGAAAAGATATTAATTATTTATTTATAATACAACATTTTACACAATTTATTCACATGGGGTTCGTCGTGAATATCTCGGATTTTTAATTGGATTTCTCAATTTGCATGCCGTTATTTAAATGATTGGTATCAATCTTCAACTATAATACATTAAGTTTATATTTTACTGGCGAATCTAAATTATGAATGTCTTAATATCTTGATGGTAAAATTTGGTTTATATATGGAGGGCTTCAATCGATATCGATGCAATTTGATCATTTAACTGGAAGCTACAAATATATATTCCTTTAATTTGAGAGAGAATTATTGGGTATGATAAACTTATATCCCATGTTAAGAAGATAATAAAGTTTATTTTTTTAATAGGAATTTACATAATTTAATTAATAAAAGATTTTTTTTTGAAGAGATGCTCAATCTAATAGGTTTATTCAATTTAAATTAGATAATATCAAATTAATATCGAAATTACAATCCAAACAATTTATGATATTATCGAATACATATAGGACGTAAAATATTGTTTTGATGGAAATTTAATACTACTATTGAACTGAAAATTTAGGTTTTGCCATTTTGGACTTTCCAAAACATTATTGGGCCGTGGCTTTTATATTTAGGCATGTTTAAATTAAAGGTTTCTTTTGCAAAAAAATAAAATTAATTAAAATGAAGTTGGGCTGATAAACTTGCGTTTGAGTTTTGAACTTGAAGATTTGGAATAAAATGTTAGAGGTATTCCCTTTTTTTTTTTTTTCCAAATCGTGTTTAAATAAATAAAACAATTCTATCATTTATAAAACGTCTCATACATAAAAATTATTAAATATTTTTCGCTCGAGGTCTAATGGTGAAAGCATTTTATCTACAACCTAAAAATTATAAATTTAAACGTTATTAGAGAACTTGTAAGACTAAATTTAGTAATGACATTGCAACAAATGTCACAGCTAAAAGACAAACAAATTTGAATTAAAAAAATAAAAATAAATAAACTAAAATATGGAGAGATTGTCGACCTGATTGTCTGCTCAACCTAATGAGCTTTCAATCAAATGCTGTCACTTGACAGTATTTGGTTGGATGCTCTATTTTTTTTTTATAATAAGATATATTGATAATATTGTTGTTAAATATTTATAAAATAAAAATAAAAATTATATCAACATTCATAAATTTTTTTCTTTATAAATTTAACATAGTATTCATATATTTTGAAGATTTTATTAAAATAAATTGAGTTGTGGGTTGTGTAGGTGGAGGAGAGAGAAATTAATATTTTATTAATAGTTTGGGTTGTGAATGTCATTGGTGTGAGTATAAAATAAATTAGGTTATGTATTGTGTAGATGGATGAAAGATAAATTAATATTTTATTAATAAATTGGGTTGCGTTGGGTTGTTGTTAAAGATGGTTAACTCGTAAGTGTCAATTTAAATAAATATATTATTATTAAAAAAAAACTTTAAATATAATGTTTTTGGATCCATTATCTCTCTTCTCTCTCCCAACTCTCAAAACATAAATATTTTCCTTCAGGTAAAATAAAAACCATATTCAGTTTTAAACGTTAAATCAGAATGAAAAACATGCTCAAATAGTTACTCCCTCCGTCTCATTGAAGTAGTCCCACTTTCCTTTTTTGTTTGTCCCATAGAATAGTCCCATTTTCCTAAAATGACAACCTTTTTCACACTCACCAATAAAATATTAATTCCACTACACTCACAACCCTTAATTCCCGTGCCGAAAAGAAAAGGGACTACTTCACCGGGACGGAGGGAGTACTATTTTTCCTTGAATATCAAAATATTCTACTCCCTCCGTCCCATTACATTAGATGTGTATTCCTTTTCGATCCGTCCCGTTTATTAAACACATTTCCTTCTTTGGCAAAAAATTAACAAAACATAATTAAAATTAACTACACTTAATATTACTACTCTACCCCCAAATATTCATGATATTCCCACACGGCGCCGCTACTCCTCTCCCCTGCTGCCTACACGATTGCCCCTCTCACACCATCGCTTCTCCTCTCCCCTGCGAACTACCGACCGCCCCTCTCACACCATCCACCGTCGCTTCTCCTCTCCCCTGCGAACTACACGATCGACCGCGTCGCTTCTCCTCTTCCCTGCTACACCGTCGCTTCTCCTCTCCCTTGCTACGCCGCCACCGCCTCTCGCCCAGCCCTTCCCATCTCCCAGCACCACCACTGCCTCTGAACCACCGTCGCAAATCGCCCAGCACCACCCCCACCAACAGACCCGCCGTCTCTTCTCACCATCGACGATGTCCAACCGTGACTCCGCCTTCAACGACGATTACAAGGCCATCGACGATGTCGCTGTCAACAAAATCAAGGAATACATGTCTCTAATCGACCACAACCGAACCGGTCACGCCCGTTCCCGCCGCAGTCCAATTTCAGCTCCCCAACCGCAGCCGCCCAAAAATGAACCGGTTGAACCATCGTCTCAACCTCCACAAACATCGATCCAGCGGCTGTCGACACTGCCATCGAAGGTCATGAAGTGCTCACCCCATCAAAGGTAATGCTTCTTATCTCTTTAGACTGTATTCAAACTTATGTTGGGATTAGTTTAATAGCTACCTTGACTGTCTTCTATCATGCATTTGGAAAATGTTTCTACTTGGTCAATAAGAATGATTTCACGTAGTTTAATTATTTGTACTTGGTCAATAAGAATGATTTCTTTTAGCTGCAACATCTTCAATAAATGGCCACATCCCTATTTTACCATAAAAAATGACACTCCCCTGTTCTGAAAATATAGGCCTACTAACAGCACACATGAACATCACCTTAGGGATAAATTTCTTGCTCTTGCATGTCCTATGTGGTTCATTTTCTGATTGTGCCAGATAGCATCTATGTGTGTTTTTGGTTAAGTAAAACCATTTCTCATCTATGTGAATAATGTTCTCCATTGGCTTGAATGTATGCTTCTTCAAAATATTATCATATCCTATGGCATGTAAACTGAAACTCAATCTTAACAGTTTGTTTGGAGCTGTCAAACATGGTTTAATTGCATTTGTGTGTGCTCTGATCAGGTTCTTTTTAGCCCATCTTCCCACAGTAGACTTAGGAATGTTTAGGCTTTCAGCAAGTGCTCTAATTGAACCTCTTTTTTGATAATGAACTGCAGCAATTTGAGCATTGTTTACCTCATGTTTCAGCTTTCAACCATGTCTTTTGTTTATCAAATGCAGAACCTCACCTCTTGTTCTTGCCTCTTTTGCAGCTTTCCATATCCTTGAAATAGAAGACCTTGAACAAGAAAACTTAGAGGCAGCTTCATTAAGAACTCCTCTCAGTGGTTTGCTGTTTGTGGAATTCTCCGGCAAGAAGACCACAATCTCTTGTTGTTTTGCATCAGAAATATCTCCAACTTTCCCCATTTTGCTTTGAATTTTTGCTTTTTTGTTTTTGATCACTTCCAAGTGTATTAAGAGGAAGTGTTTAAGTGGTAAATCTGTATTATTTATAGGATGTGTTTTAGTGGGAAATCTAAATTTGTATTTGAAAATTCGGCTCCAAAAACAATTACTTATTTTTTTTATCTTGGTTCATGCGCCATTTATTTTGTCTCTAACAATATGGGACGGAGGGAAGTTGATTTTGCCAAATTATAGGTATACTTTAAATCAAATGAATTTCTTCTCAATTTGCAGGTGGCCAAGAATTCAACGCATCAACTTTTGTTCCAAAAATTACTTTTATGCTCAAGCGTCAAAGATTTGCAGATTAAATCAATTTTAATTTTAACCTGCATTTATAAATTAGATCCATTCAATTTCTTCGTGATTTATATTTGAGAGTCAAATATACAACTATAATTCAAATTATGCATTTTTTTTTCTTTCAAATTCAATACAAACTACCAACTTTTTTTTAATTAAACAGTTAAACTATTCTAAAGTATGAAAGTTTAGGACCAGTTGTTTTCGATAATGAAAAACTAACTAAATTCACTGAATTTACGGATTGTTAAATAAAATACCATATGTCTGTTTGGAATTTAAGATTTCCATATTTCTAATATTTTTTCTTATTTTTCATAAATGATTTTTAAAGTATTTTGGCACCATTCTTTTTTCCTAAATGATATCGTTTGGAAATACTTTATTTAATAACATGAAATTTCAACAAATTTACTCAGCTTTCTATCACGGAAAGAAATGCAATCCTATATTTGCGAAGTTTAGGATAGTTTTTCTATTTAATTGAAAATATCAATAATTTGTAATAGATTTGAAAAAAAAAGCATACATTAGTTGAACTTTATTTATATATTATGACATTGTGAGTATGTCCACTCATCGGAATGTAGTGATAAAAATGTTTTGCTTTTGATTAACATGTCATAAATTCGAAATTCTTGAAAACATAGTGGTATGTGAGTGTAAATAAATATATTTTTAGTTTTAAAAAACTACGATCGATATGTTAATAAAACAAAATTAATATATTCAGTATAATATTTTGTGATATAGCATGTGACATGAAAAAATAGTTTAGAAAACTACCTCAATGAGTTAAATTAGCATGGTAGTTCTATAATCATTTTAAGAAATTATTTTATTATATTTGCGGCAAAAACTTGCGTTAGGCATGCCTAAACAGTTTAGGCGGGTTTTATCCTACCTAAATGGGTTGACCCATCCCAAATAGGGTTTATTAATCCCAATTAGGGTATATTATATGGGTTTGGGCTTGGGTTAATGAATAAAACCCGCCTAAATCATTTAGGCCTGCCTAACCCAAGACCTTCCCTATATTTGCTACTTTACAAATAGTAATTATTCATGCTATCTCCAACTACTCAAAATCTGATGCTTGGCCAACCACTTTCAATACATTTAACGATTTGGATCTTCTGCTGTGCACATAGGCACAACAGGGAATGTTGTGCACTTTGTAACCATAAGTTTAATTTATTTAATATTTTATTAACCTAGGCACTAGGGTTAATATTTTATTCTGCTGAGTAACAGCATTTCCTGTTGTGCCTATGTACACAGCAGAGAATCCAAATCTTACATTCAAAGATATTTGCTATCGAGTTGTCACATATTCGAACTTCTCCAAAGATATCTGGGTATATGAGTTTTACATTAATGTATTATTATTTAAAAATTTATATTTGCTACATCATTAAATTCATTTAGTTCACAAACTATTTTTTTTAAGAAAATAGTGATACCTTTAAACTCACACACTCATAAATTACCAGAGAAACTCAAACCCATAACATTTTAATCACTACTATACTCAAAACAAGAGAAGTTTTTTTAAAGAAGTTCGAATAATCTTATATCGAATCAAAATTCGAATAACATATTAAAGAATGAATGCGATGGTAATTATGAAGAGGCCCAACATATTTTCGTGACTTAGAATGCCATCTCATTCACCATCCATATTGGATTTTCTTTACACCCAAGCAAATGATGAATATAGCCTTTGAAACCACGTTGCTTTATTTAAAATGCTAAAATATATCATGATTCATTCAAATAAATAATCTTGTTAAAATGTCATTTTATCATGAAAATATATTTTTTAATATATTAAATCACCCACTTAAATTAATCGATATAGAATAACCAACTTTTAACCAAGGTTGTAAATTCATCATACAAAAAATCGGACATTCTAATAGGATCTATTGCTTAATGGTAAAGTTGAAGCATAAGCCACATCTATTTGATCAATCTGTTTTTTATTTTTAATATTTTAAATATAAATTGCATAAGATTGGAATAATCACAACAAAATAACAAAATAACAAAATATTTTAATGATAAACGTGTACTTATCTAAATTGAGTGACAGTCTCAGTTTAATTTGTCGAAAACTCAGTTTTTGTTTTAAGTTCAATAATCTTAAGAGTCAGTTTCAATCTATACTTCAATACTTGAGTGTTGAGTTTAAAAGTACATAAACTGAAATTCAGAAAGCAGTAAATCGATAAAGGATTTATAGTGGTTCGGACACCAAAAGGTCCTACGTCCACTCTACAGACAAAAAGTCTGGTAATCCACAAAGTGAATGAATACAAGGTGCTCCCACGATATATTGCTTGTTGAATAATGCCTTGTTTTTCAGTCCACAAGTTCACTCGTTCGGTCCTTTACACTTCGTTCACTTCGCAGCTCTTTGGAGTGTGGCACACCACACAACCTCCTCCTCGTCGGAATGAGGTCTTTATAGTTCTCCCCAGAACTGTTAGCTTGGCGGCTAAGAACACACGTAATAGTCAAAGTACAGAGCGTACTTGACTGTTGTATTCCTTCTTAAAGAGAAAGAATACCAAGAGTAACTCAAGAAAAAAGTGTTTTGAGTCTCGTGCTCACAACGGTGACACATGGAAGAGCTTTGAAAACCTTGAACGGTTGAATAGATATTTTAGCAGAGTTTCAACTTGTCCGTTAATAGCGTGTTCGATTGTTTGAATCTCTGGAAATCCTCGACTATTTATAGGCGAAGAAGTGAGATTCAAATCTCTATAGCCGTTAGACATATTGGATGTTTGACCAATCTAATGTTTCTGCCCTCTGCGCAGGTAGGTAGCATTTTCCGAAAAGTATTGTACCTTTTCCCGCTTCTTATGACTTCGAAAGTGACTGTTCACCTTTCTGTCTGAACGACAGCATTTGGTCAGTCCGAGGAATCCAGACTGATCAATTCGAGGAATCAAGACTGAAGTCTTGGACTTGCAGTCTTTAAAGAATCTCCAATCCTTAAAGTCTGATCTTTGTCAGTACCATTTATCAGACACATTCTTCTTATCTCTATGCACGGGGATTCGAACGAAGATTCTGTGTTGATTCTGTCATGCTGGCAAGTCACAAGTCTGATAATCGATCCCCAAACTGGTAAGTTTAAGACTGGCGAGATCCAAATTGGTCAGTCTCAGACTGGTGAGTTCCAAGATAGATGAGTTCCCAAACATATGAGTCCCAGACAGATCAGTCTCATACTAAACTATTAGTCTCTTGAGTCTTTTTGCACATCCCAAATTGTTTTATCAATTTGTTTTTCGAATCTGCTCCAGCTTAGAACTCAATAGAAAGACCTTATAAAAGTTTACATTTCAAAACAATATTTAAGCTAATCTAGAGACTTAGACTAATTAAACCTAGAGCAAGGATTTTGATCATTTGACCCATAAAAACATAATAAGTAAGGGCAGAGCAACAAATTATATAATAACATACAATATACTAAAATTTTAATTTATCAGTTTTAGTCTAAGAAATATTAGTATTATCAATCCAGGATCCGAAAAATTATGGACCTAAAAGATTAATTCTCAATATAAGACATAAAAGATAAATCATAAATTCAGGACCTCCATATCAGATTTTGAATTGAAAATTTTGAATCTTTTATGTTCTGAATAGATAATTCATATTTCAAAAAATTTATTAATTATTCTCCTTAGAAATATTAAATTAATCAGTCTAGCTGCCAAATAATTTAAAACTACATAATTAAACTAAATAACTAAGTTTTTTAAAGTTTAATAGACACTAGTTAACCAAAATTTTACAACAGCAATCACATCAAGATTTTAAGTGAAAATATCAAAGAAGCAATATTAAATTATAAAAAATGCTCACTTACCTAGTGTAGGTATGTGACAATATAATATTCATAATAATAATAATGAAAATTGATCCCACCATCAGTGTTATATTTACCACATCAACTCGTGGACACATTAATACTTAACTACAATAAGTGACCATTTCGTCCCTTCGCTCGGGGTGTAGTGGTTAAAGCACCTTGTTTGTGACTGAGAGGTCACATGTTCGAACTCTCACGGGAACATCTGAGTGTGTGAGTGAGTGTGTGTGTTTAAGATTAATGTACACTTACTAAAAAAAAGTAAGTGACCATTTCTAATTAAAACATATAGTAAAAAATAAGGTATGTTTTGCAAATTATTTGTAGATCATAATAGTTGAACTATCGATTAGATAAAAAGGGAAAAAAAAGTAGAATTGTAATGATGAGATATTTAGATGAACGAAATATAAAATATAAAAACAAATTAAAATATACAGCGAAAAGTAAAAAAATTAGACACGAGAAAAGTAGTGGCACAATCATACGATTTGCGAGGAAGTAAGGGAGGAAAAGGTAGTCGCGGTGAAGCAATCTAAGCCGTCCGATGACCTGTTTGTGAGGATTAATGGCCGTTGATCGGTGTTCGAAAAGTTGCTTCCAATTAAGGCTGGACCATCAATTTCCTCGAGCTCCATGGATCATTGTAACAAAATTGCTGCTCCATAATTACTTATCTGCCCTTCCCTTGTTTGAGCTTTAATATCTAATAAACATATAGTATTTTTGAATAAGTGTAGTAAGGTGCTTTAACCATTACACCCTGAACGAAGGAACAACATATTGTATTTTGTGTTATGTTTGTGTTACAAATTAATAAATTAATAAATGATTTTTATTTTATGTTATCATTATTATTACTTCGTTATCATTTTCAACCTAATACATTTGTGTCGTGCAATTTAATCTAAATTTTAACAAGTCAATTTTATATTTGCATTTAGAACTTTACGAGTTGTGTTGTGTTCGTATCGAACTATAATGTATCGAATTATTATTATGTCAATATGATGACAACCCTAAACACACGAATTGACAACTTTAATCAAGATTTTTTACTCAATAAATCTTCAAGGGTTAAAAAATGGAAAAATAAAAAAATATATACTCCTTCCGTCTCGATTGATTAGTCCTCTTGAGACTTGACACAATAATTAATGCGAGTAGAAATAGGGAAATGAGTATTTTATTAGTGAATGGAGATTAACTTTCTATTTTAAGTAAATGGACAATTAAATGGGACGAACGAAAAAGGAAAGAGTGACTATTGAAGTGGGACGGAGGGAGTTTGATTTTTGTTCGATCCATTTAATTTGATTTTCTAGATTATTGCTTCATGGAAATAGACCGCATGCGTACAAAAATCCTGTTTTTTGCTTAATATAAAAAAGCGAGTTATGATAGAAGACAAATAAATTGGATTTAATGTAACATGAAAAATTGGCATCACTTATGATGGGCTGCATCACACTCACATGTTGTGTTGCATTACATCTCTTTTTAATTTTCGAACCATCCTTTTCTACCTGACCAAAATCTAATGCATCAGACATCTCGTATTTGTCTACTTTGATAATTTTGCGTTTCTCATTTATTTCGAATTTAACCACCAACCAATAACAATCAAACAATTTAATATATATATATAGATTCACTCAAATGCTAAAATAAAAGTTTGTGCTAAATAGGAATGAATCTCAGCTCTTGGATTGATAGCATCAATGGTTGAGATTAAAGCATAAAGATTAAAAAATTAAGCATAATTTCTGTTCGTGCTTAATTGCTTTAGAAATCGTGCTTAATTCGATTAAGCATGATTTATAAAGCAAAAAAGCATAAAATCTGGGAAAATGTTTTAATCTCAACCATAGAAATTTTTAGATGAAGGGTGTAGATTCATTCCTATTTAGCACAAACTAATTTTTAGTATGTGAGTCACTCCCTATATATATATATATATATATATATATATATACTAAAAAAATTTGAAAATTCGCGACGGATTCGCGACCAAAAAAGGTCGCGAATTAGCGACGGACTAACGACGGAATTACGTCGGAATAAAATTTTAAATTTTGCGACCGAATTGCAACCGAATTTTTCGTCGCAAATTTTAGCAGCAAAAAATTCCGTCGCAAAATTCTTTATTTTTAAATATATATATATTTTTTAGTACATATATTAAATGAGATGTGTGTTTGGTTCAGCGGTAATGCGCGCAACTCGCATGTTAGAGGTCCCGAGTTTGATTCCCCTTGGATGCAAACCACTGAAATTAAATTTTTGAAGGAAATCAATTTGCGACGAAGGTTTTTGCGCGCAATTCAATTATCACAGACAAAACGTTTTCATCATTGTATCTCGAATAAGTATGGGTGAGCATTGCTGAGTCAAGACGGCTCGAAAAAAAATTGAAATCGATTTGATTCTTATCGAGTCGAGCTATTCGAGTAGTTTTCAAGCTCGAGCTTCATGATACTCGATTCGATAAGCTTGTGAGCCTAAGTAGAGTCAGGTTCGCGAGCCTTAATATAATTTAAAACTGCATTCCTAAATTTATTATATAATAATAAGTAATTCAACGTTTTTATTACAATTTAAAATAAATTTTAAAAAATTGAGCTCGATCGAGCCGAATCGATGTATATTGTTTGGTAAAACTATGAATTTTACCTTAATAAACCGATCAATTCTAAATTTACACAATTCTTGTTTGTTAGGAAATTATATCTCATTGTTTCACATATTAGGAAACTTTACCCTTCTTCATATTATGGAGTTTTATTAGTAGATTATATCCTAGGTGATTGACGAGATTAAAAAAGATCGGTGTTTCATGCTATTAAAAATGATTAAAAATCATAATTACAATTTGTATTTTTATGATGTGTTATTCAGCATTGTTTTAATTTCATCAACCACTAAGGTTTTTAACTAATAAAAATAAATATTAGGATGAAAATTTATATTCCAAAAAGGTTGAGATAAATTTATCTAATTGGTCAAACATTAGATTATAATCCCCTAAAAAAAGTTGAGGTAAATTTTATAATTGACGGATATATTGAAGTAAAATTTGTTATTTTTTATATTGTTATGCACTATGGTATAGTTAAATTAGATTGATGGAAGTGCAATTAAATAAATTCAAATGGGGTGATATTTTAGGTGGAGTAGAATACTGCCTGATTGAGATAATTGCCAAAAAAAAAAAAGTACCTGCTACTTTTTTTGGTAAAGATAGAATTTCTTTTTCTTCTCCTTTATCATTGTCACATGCTAGAAAGAAACAAACAATTGCACTAATTTTATGCATAAAATTAGAAAAAGTTTTTGGAAGTGGGAGCAAGATGATTAATCACAACCTATTATTTAATATGATTATGATTACTCAATTTCTATTTGGGAGTGAACGGGGATCGGCTGATTTTACGATCAATCCGAAATTTTATAATATGAAATTTGGTTGGAAATTTCATGTGAATATTGTTGTAGTAACTTTTGAGCTAAATTAGTAAGTTTAAAAACCTCTTTAATTCTTTGTGTTTTCATTTCAATTTTTTTTTGTCAAAGCTTTGTAATAAATTATTTGTAAATTAAAGTCCTTAATTGAATGCTAGATTTTATAAAAGCTTGATTTTATGTAAATAAAATTATTTTGATTTTTAATAGAAAAATAAATTAATCATGTATGTCAACTATATATTAAATAAGAAAATATTAATAAATAAAAATACAATGCAATAAATCTTTTGAATTTTTTTGTTGATGGTTGTTAAATATATAATACTATTTATTGCAATTTTAGATTTAATAATATGTTGTTCATTATTCATGATAGTTTTGAAACTCATTTAACTGTTAAATAATGCAATATGAATTTTAAGAATAAATTGATAAATTAAATATATTTTGTCAATTATATTCCCATTTGAGGATATTATTGTTAATTTTATATAATAAAATATTAAAATATAAAAATTATATTATAATATTGAATAATCTCGTATCCGTAAGTTTGTATATATATAAAAATGTAACTTATTCAAAAATAAAGTTGTAGTTGAGTGCACAAGTCCTCAGAGCTTCACCATTTGACCAAGGTTCGAACTATCTCCAAAGTATTTTATAATATTTTTAAAAAATAAAAAAATATTTGAACCGTCGGTTTTGAACCGACATTTCTATGGACTGGAAAATATGGAACTGAAACGTGTAAAAACGAGAATCGGTCCATGTACAAACGGGCCCGGTTCCGATTTCAAATTTTTGGTCACGGTTTCGGGTTGATTTTGGGTTTAAATCGATGGTTCCGGGCCATATTGGTCATGTCTAGTTGTGCAAAAAATTGTTGGCAATATCCTCTACTTAAAGTAATTTTTATTTCCAAATATTTTTAAAAGTGTCGGCTAATTCCCTATAAATGACTGTGCATTACGCTTCACGTCATATGAAAATAGAGTCTCAATCCTTGGTTTGTCTATACTTAAATACTATCTTGTAATTATCAAGGAGTAAAATGATCTAGCTGTGAATTCGGTTTTGGGTTTCAAAGTTTGTAGTTGGTTGTGGAGTGTTCATTGAAGCGAGTGAACCGTAGACGAAAGTACTTCGCATTTGTATTGTAAAACCAATACAATTTTAATAAAACAAATTAGTCGTGCGACACCCGCAAGTTTAGTGACAAACTTGTGAAAAATATTATTTTAGTATCTTGTTTTTTTTAAAATTTGGTGCATATATGTTGTTATGAATATTAAAACATTTCGAACAATATTTATTCTCATTGTATGTGACTTGCACATGTGTGAAGGTTGAGTTAGTTAGCCAAAATCTAGCTAAGTGTGGAAGTTGAAGTTTGTTTTGTATCAGCCGAGTGAAGTCACATTTTAGGTGTAATGATTTTATAAGTGGCAGCTGCAGGACATTGCGACACATGTTTCAGCATAAATCTAACGACGTGGGATAATATAGTTGTTGAGGCTGTTATAACAGTCATATTCATCGTCTTCCTAAGAAGATTTTGAGAACGATTGTGTTTCATAGCTTCAGAGAGATTGGTCAAGTTTAATTTTTCTGTGTATTCATTTGTAACACCTCCATTAATCAATAAGAATCTCGTGTGACCCTCTGTGGACATAGACTATTGTCGAACCACACAAATCGAGTCTTCTCTTTTTGGTGTGTTGATAAGCACGGATTTTGACTCACTTATCTTATTGTTTTCAAGTATTTTATTTAGTTTCATTGAGTTTACTTATATATTTTGAGCATGAGTCAAGTTTATGGGGTATTATGCTTGCCATGGTGTGTTTTTGCAGGTTTTAGGTCGAATTCAATAGAAACCCGCACCGAGAGCAGCAGATGTTCAAAGAAACAGTCACGACTCCTTCCACAGATGGAATCTGAGCTAATGGAGCATGGAATTTGAAAGATCTTTGAGTTAGCTTTCCAATGCAACTGAAATTGGGTCAATCGGAGTTCGGAAGTGAAAGTTATGGCCAAAACCGTGAGATAGCGCAAAAGGATCGCAAGAGGGAAAATGTCTATGTCTCGACCGATATGAAGTCTACGTCGACCGACGCAAGGGGATCCGCAACGACCGGCGCAAGCTCCACGTCGACCGAGACGGGCCCAGAAAATGAATTTTTGAGATTTTTGTGGTTAAATCATATTTTTGGCCCTAGATCCAATTTATACACCTCTACCTCTATAAATATTTGTTTTGCTCGAGTTTTTAGGGTTCCTGATCAGTTCTTCCCCTAGTTTTCATTTATTTCTTCTCTTGGATTGTTGAAGTTCTTGGAGATTTAATTACTTTGGAGAGGATTCAACCTTTACTTTATTGTAAGTTTTTATTATGCAATTTAATACTATGTTTCATGTGTTTCTTTCAATCATGAGTGGCTAGAAACCCTAGCGGGTTCTAGAGCTATGTGTAATTAATCATGTTTGCATGTTAGATTAATCAACTCAAATTGCATGGTTTCAATTCCTGATTTATTTGATAGAATTTAAGATTGATGATGGATCGAGAGGTGAAATTGATTCTTTATTCATAGTTGTTAATTGAAAGACCGAGAGGAGAAAATTAATAACAGGAAGAGGAATTGAATATAATTGGTTTTCTGTCTCAAAAGGAAGATTAATCAATTGTAGGGAATTAAATCTATTTTTATTGAGGTTGATTATTATTGTGTTCTTGAGACCAACAAAGCATATACGGTCACATGATAGTAACCTAGGTTAAAATTGCCCAACCAAGGAATTTTAATACTTTATTTGATTTAACACCATTGTAGAGTTGATTATCTTGCATGTATTCTGATTGATTATTTGCCCTAGAATCTGTGTCCTTTAATATTGCTTTTCAAAACCCTTTAAATTTCGGCATTGTTATCTTTATTTTCCAAAACCAAAACCAAATTTCTGATTTACTCAAACAATAAATCTTAAAAATATAGTTAGTACATGAGATGGTTTCGTTACACAATTCCTCTGGGTTCGACTACCTTTGGGTATCTTTATAAATTTATTTGCCACTGTATTTACAATTAATCTGCGAATTTTGCAGTGATCAAATTGGCGCCGTTGCCGAGAAAATGTTAGATTTTATCTTGTTACTAATTTGTTTAAAGATTAATTGGATTGAGTTTTTATTTTTATTTTATTTAAATTATGTACGTGTGCGTGTGTTTGGTGTGTGATTTTTTGTTCTGTTTCGACCGACGCACGTGTTGCGTTGGTCAACGCAGAAATTTTTTTCGCGTCGGTCGACACACATCTCGTGTCGGTCGACGCAGATCTGATTTTTCTGTTTTTGTCTGTTTTCTCAGGTTTTGCATGAACACGAGGGCCCAAGGGAAACCACTTGAAGTCTTTGATCCATAAATCGAGGCCACAATCTGAAGAAGGAAAAGCAAGGAGAAGCAAAGCACAACCACTGAGATGGATACACCGTACAAATAGAATGAGGAAGATAATCATGAGATGCTACCTTTGGAGGAAACCGACGCGCAGCTCATTACTCAACAAAATGCCCTACTGATGGTCCAAGAGATGAATCAAATGCGGGAGTTGGTCGCGCAACTGATGTAGAAAGAGAAGCAAATCGAGTTGAGGCTGCAAGGAGAGACAGAGAAAGAGAGCAAGAAAGGCTGCGCCGAGAGGACTCCGACGATGAGGATCCCAATGCCATGGCAAAGAAGTACAGACCACAACCCGGTAATGAGGGATTCGTTATTGGTATCAATGCCAATAACTTTGAACTCAAAACCAGTCTTATTCAGATGGTTCAGCAGAACCAATTCGGTGGCTGAGCTGTGGAGGACCCTTACACTCACCTCAGGATGTTCGTGGAGGTTTGTGAGACCATCAAGCAGAATGGAGTCACCCAGGATGTGATCCGTCTACGCTTTTTCCCCTTCTCACTTTGAGATCAGGCTCGGACGTTGTTTACAGCCCTGGACTGCAGCAGCATCCACACTTGGGCCGATCTCAGAGCAGAGTTCCTCTCTGCCTTCTTTCCTCCATCAGTCATGATCCAAAAGAAGATGGAGATCTTGCAGTTCCACCAGAAAATGGATGAATCTTTGTTTGAGGTTTGGAGTAGGTCAAATGAGCTGTTGAGGAGCTGTCCGGGCCATGGAGTTGATACCGAGGAGCAGGCCCACATCTTCTACCGAGGGATGAACGAGAGTACCCAAGCAGTTGTTGATTATGCCGCGGGAGGTTCTCTGATGAGCAAGTCACCTGAAAAGACCCTCAAGCTGTTTAAGAAGATGGCCTTGCATACTCAACAGTGGGCCAATCCAAGGAGGCCTCAAGTCAAGGCAATTGAGAAGAAGGAACCGGATGACACTCTCAAGAAGGATATTGAAAAGCTCAAGAGGGAGATGGAAAACCTAACTTCTAATGTTTCTATTGCACAAGTTGAACCCGTTGCTGATGTGAATTTCATGAACCAAGGAGGCTATCAAAATCAATTTCAGAATCAATATCAGAATCAGCAACGATGTGGAGGATATCGGCATTACCACCCAAAGCAGCATGCCGGCTTCTCTTATGCTAATCCGACGGGTGGAGAATTTCCCCCACCTGGTTTTGATGTGCAGGATGGATAAATCACTGAAAAGAAGAAGGAGAGTTCGAACATGGTGTTGGCCAAGTATATCAAAGCTTCGGATTATCGAGTTGGAAAGATAGAGCAAGAAGTGATGGATTTATATACTGAAAGCATTATGATTGGTATATTATGTACAAGGTCGATTGGTTAATATACTGGGAATCATAAATGTTGTATGTTCATCTCCTGTCTGAATTAACAAACGTGTGTCACAAACGCAATTATCCTATTATCTCATCGATAGGGAGATCATACGGTGTGTAGAAGATCACGGAAGATCGTATGGATCGTTTGACCTAGCGAGATATAAATAGTTATCACAGCTGAGATAGTTCCAGGATAAACTGTCGGTGTAGGCTGTAGCATACGCAGTAATAAGCATCTTATCTTGGATGGCTTGGTATGCTGGTGTGGGGCACACATTGATAAGGACCTAAGTCGAGATCAATTCTTTTATCTGACATTAAAAGAATCTAGATCTCTATGGCTTGACGAGATCCTAAGCCTAAATGAAGATACAGAAGTATATGCAGATTGTGTATTACTTTGAGTTGCAGTGAAAGGCTCTAGTTGAGCTTGTATATCTGTATCTTGGGTAATAGCAGTTTGTGTATGACTGTCTGGTACTGGAACTAGGTAACCACATCCAGTATAGGATGGTGACATTCCCTGAACAGCTCAAAAGGTTCGTTATGCTAAGTCCTGCAGGCTGATTAAGTTCAAGCATAAGTGAAAAAGGTTTGAGTGGATTGATTCAGGAATATAAGATGTTAATTAATTAAATAGCTTGTCAGAGCTTAAATTAATTAACGAATATCTGTAACCTTAAATGTGGGGATATACCGAGCCCATGCAACCCGTACCTCAAAACGTGGTAGCAAATATGTAGGACAGTATTGATTCTCTGGTGGAATGAATCAATATTAATTAATTAATTATATTCTGGGTTGAATATGGGAATTAATTAATTGATAGGCCTTATTTGCTATTTGCATTTTGGTCCCTGGTCTGGCCCATGAAACTCAAGCCCAATAGGAGTCCAGTATTTTCCTATAAATAGGCCTCAGTTCCTCATATCTCAACACACCACAAGATCATAAGCTGCACACAGCAAACCAGTTTTGGGAGCTATGGTGGTCGACTAAGATCTGAGAACGAGGAGGAAATTCTGCTTCTCAACCGGGCAAGGGATCTGATAGAGAATCTTCACCAGATTTTCAGATCGAGTTGGGATACAGATCAGAAGATCAAATCATGAGGATTTTTCTTCTTCTCTCTCTCCTTTGTTTTCGAAAATATTATTATTATTTTCATAGATTTATTTCCTCAATATGTTAGGAAATTAAATCTTTGTGCGTTGGAAAGATCAAAGGGCATCTCCGCGCATGCGTTCTTCAGAGTTCATCAATCCAGGTATTCCGCATAAACCTTCTTATGCATAATAATATAGGAGCATGCTAGGATTGTTCATAGGCATAACAATTTATTTTTGATATTCCAATTAACGATCCTTGGCAAACGGACTTCGTGATTCAGTTCACGAATCCCTTCAAGAAGTGGCTGGAGTGCACACAAAGATTGATCTAGTTGGCAAACATGTTCAGATGCTTGAAACTCAAGTCAGCTAGATTGCTACCACCATTGGAATCCAACACAAGCAAGGACAACTTCCAGGCAATACTGAGGTGAATCCGAAGAATCAGAAGGAGTGCAAAGCAGTTACTTTGAGGTCTGGCACGAGTTACAAAGGTCCCGAGAAGATTTTGGACAAGTTTGGGGGAGAAGAAGAGGAGAATCCCGCGGGGGATGGCTCTATTTTGACCGACGCACGTCCCGCGTCGGTCGACACAGAAGCCCAACACGTCGATCGATATTCTCTCAAGTTGGTCAACACAGAAGGTTGCTCAAGGAAATTCTTCGGTTGCTGAGCCTATTCCCCCAATGCCCTTTCCTCAGAGGTTTGCCAAGCAGAAAGAAGACTCAAAGTTTGCTAGGTTTGTGGAGAATTTGAAGAAAGTCAGCATCAATATACCACTCATCGAAGCTTTGAGGAAGATCCCGGGTTATATGAAGTACCTCCGGAAACTGATGAGCGAGAAGAAGCAGTTTGTGGAGAACTCAACTGTGAAGATACATGAGCAGTGCAGCTTGCTACTTCAAAAGCAAGTGCCATCAAGAGGAGTGATCCAGGTTGTTTCTCGATTCCAGTCGAGATTGGGGGCATAGAGTTCCAAAGGGTGTTGTGCGACACTGGTGCCAGCATCAATCTTATGCCATATTCCATCTTCAAGCGCCTCAACATTGGAGAACTGAGGCCGACTACAATTACTCTGCAAATGGCAGACCGATCTGTGTCTCGCCCCAAAGGTATACTTGAGGATGTTCTCATTCGTGTGGGTCATCTAATCTATCCTGCAGATTTTGTAGTGCTTGATATGAAGGAAGACTGCAATATGCCCTTGATCTTGGGACGAGAATTTTTAGACACCAGTGTTGCATTGATCGACTGCTGAGGAGGAGAGATCACACTTCGTGCCAATGATGAAAAGATCACCTTTGTGATCGACAAAAGCCGGCAACAGTCAGAATGCAACCGGATCACATCAGTTGAAGATTCTGAAGATGAAATGGAGGATGCCGAGGAAGAAAAGGAGGAGAAAGCTGCCATTGAATGGGAGCAAGGAAATGTGTTGGTGAAATTGTCAACTAAGCCATCCCTTTTCGAGCTCACTATTGTCATTCAAGACCGCAAAGTCTACATGGTGGATGCAAAAGGGCGGAGAGTTTGGACCCGACCCCCATGGTCATGGTGATTTGAGGTATCGTCGAGCCGCGACGTTAAATCAAGTACTTGTTGGGAGGTAACCCAATTTTTACTTACTTTCTTGTCAAATTTCTTGTTATTTTCGTTTTTGCATTTGCTTTCAATTTTAGAATTTGTTATTCCTGTTTTTTTATAAAAAAATAAAAAATTAAAATTAAAATAAAAAAATAATAAATAAAATAAAAAAAATCGAGGAACAGTGCTCTGTTTCAACCGACGCAGGCTTGGCGTCGGTCGACGCAGAGTAGCTCGACGTGCAGCACTTCGGCCCGAGATAAGGGTCGACATGAAGGCTCCACGTCGATCGATGCAGTGCACGTGTCAGTCGACGCAGAGTGCTAGCAGCCAAAATCTCACGTCGCGCGATTTCTGAAGGTTCCGGGATAAAAAGTTGATGTCTGAGATCAACCACCAGGTACCGTTCTCTCTCTTGTTTGATTTTCAAACTTTTTCCACTCTTTGAGTTGGAAATAAGTTTGGGGGGATGTGGACAAGAGTTGGAACGTTCTATCTTTAATTTATTCTGCTTTCTGCATTTAATTTTTGCCTTGATTAAAATTTTTTATGCTATTTTGCGAGAATTTTTTTTAGTTTTGATGCAACTTGAATGAGGATGTGAGATATAATCGATTGATGGTTGAGTTTGGATTGATTTTGATTGTGGTTAATTGCCTATGAAAGTAGAATACCACATGATAGGATTGATTTGAAACTTGCACTTGCATGATGATTGAGTTGATTTGAAGTTGACTGTGGAAGAAAATTTAAACCCTTGTGTGAGATTTTGAGCCTTATATTTGTTTGATCTGAGATTCTCATGTATGTTTTTATTTCTCTAGAATTTGCTTATTTTCTGTTTCGAGATTGCATAGTGTGCACAAGTTTAGGAGATGATATTAGGCCATCTTTGTTAACCCAATATCCTAAACATTGTCCCTTCACAATTAAATTGTCCCTAGTTAGCCACGTTGAGCCTTTACAATTATTTCCTTGTCTATGAGCTTAAGAATGTGCTGGTCTCGCTTGTGTCTTGAGTTGTGGTTTGATGGGGTAGATTGATGTGATTTGGAGATAAGAAATATCAAATTAGTGGTTGATGCAAAGTTGGGTATTAAAATAGCTTAAAAGATGAATTAGAATTCTCATAAGCCTCTGAAAAAAAAATGTGTTCAAAGTATTGAAAGGGTATAAGAGATTCAAAAGAGCTAGGAAAAAGAGAAAAAGAAGAAAAAAAAGAGATATCTAAGGAGATGAGGATGATGTTAGAGAGTGGTTTTAATTTTATTGAGCTGGCCAGCTTGATGAAATTTAGTCACTTGACCAAATTTCCCTGCCTTGTCACAAAAAGCCTACATTACAACCCGTTGAAAGTCCTTTTTGATCCAATACTTGTGTGCACATTCTAGCAGTGGAGATATTAGAGAATTTGCAAGCCTATGGTAGAAATTTCTTCATACATGTGTTGAGTGCTTTCATCTAATCCTAAACACTTGAGAGTTTGAGCGATACACTTCCCGTGAGTTCCTCTACAGTTGATGAATTGTCTCTCTCTTTCAAATTGTTTGTGTGAGTGGATTTTTGATTCTTGATTGTGATGAATCTTGTGAGGCATTGCAGATTGACTACATGATCTTTTGATTTCTTTCTTGCATATTGATTGAGGACAATCAAACGTTCAAGTTTGGGGGGTTTGATAAGCTCGGATTTTGACTCACTTATCTTATTGTTTTCAAGTATTTTATTTAGTTTCATTGAGTTTACTTATATATTTTGAGCATGAGTCAAGTTTATGGGGTATTATGCTTGCCATGGTGTGTTTTTGCAGGTTTTAGGCCGAATTCAATAGAAACTCGTACCGAGAGCAGCAGATGTTCAAATAAACAGTCACGACTTCTTCCACAGATGGAATCTGAGATAATGTAGCATGGCATCTGTAAGATCTTTGAGTTATCTTTCCAATGCAACTGGAATCGGGTCAATCGGAGTTTGGGAGTGAAAGTTATGGCCAAAACCGTGAGACTGCGCAGAAGGATCGCAAGAGGGAAAACGTCTCTGTCTCGACCGATATGAAGTCCACGTCGACCAAAGCAAGGGGATCCGCGTCGACCGACGCAAGCTCCACGTCGATCGAGACGGGCCTAGAAAAGGAATTTTTGAGATTTTCATGGTTAAATCACATTTTTGGCTCTAGATCCCAATTTATACACCTCTACCTCTATAAATACTTGTTTTGCTCGAGTTTTTAGGGTTCCTGATCAGTTCTTCCCCTAGTTTTCATTTATTTCTTCTCTTGGATTGTTGAAGTTCTTGGAGATTTAATTACTTTGGAGAGGATTCAACCTTTATTTTATTGTAAGTTTTTATTATGCAATTTAATACTATGTTTCTTGTGTTTCTTTCCATCATGAGTGGCTAGAAACCCTAGCGGGTTCTAGGGCTACGTGTAATTAATCATGTTTGCATGTTAGATTAATCAAATCAAATTGCATGGTTTCAATTCCTGATTTAATTGATAGAATTTAGGATTGATGATGGATCGAGAGGTGAAATTGATTCTTTATTCATAGTTGTTAATTGAAAGACCGAGAGGAGAAAATTAATAACAGGAAGAGGAATTGAATATAATTGATTTTCTGTCTCAAAAGGAAGATTAATCAATTGTTGGGAATTAAATCTATTTTTATTGAGGTTGATTATTATTGTGTTCTTGAGGCCAACAAAACATATATAGTCACATGATAGTAACCTAGGTTAAAATTCCCCAACCAAGGAATTTTAATACTTTATTTGATTTCCCATCATTGTAGAGTTAATTATCTTGCATGTATTCTGATTGATTATTTGCCCTAGAATTTGTGTCCTTTAATATTGCTTTTCAAAACCCTTTAAATTTCTGCATGGTTATCTTTATTTTCCAAAACCAAAACCAAATTTCTGATTTACTCAAACAATAAATCTTAAAATTATAGTTAGTACATGAGATGGTTTCGTTACACAATTCCTCTGGGTTCGACTACCTTTGGGTATCTTTATAAATTTATTTGCCACTGTATTTACAATTAATCTGCAAATTTTGCAGTGATCATGTGTGTTGATATGTGTTTAGGGTTGTGATTAGTTAGCTCGACTCAGTTTCTTATCAATTAGTGCCGTCTGTGGGAAGTGCAATTTCAATTGAGCTTGTTTTCAAGTGGGATTCAATTTTTGAGAATCTGGAGATGAGGTCAGTTGGTTTGTGAATGGTTCAAGAAGGTACTTTTCTAAATCCTGGTTTTGGTTCGTTTCTGGGTGGATCTTGATACTCTTTGGGGTCTGCGTGATAAGACGTGTTGAATATTGAGTGTAGGGTCATCTTTATTTGCGAGATATGGCCGCTGCAAAGTTTGACTTAGAAAATTTTTCTAGAGGAATTATTTTGGGCTCTGGAAAGTAAAGATGTTGTCAATACTGATACAACTAGGGTGACCAAGGCGTTCAAGGATGAAACCCCATATCAGAAAACTAAAAATGTTGAATAAGGCTAGGAGTATGATCTTTCTTAGCCTAGATGATAAAGTACCAAGGGAGGTTGCAAGGAGGATTCTCCAGCCAAGGTTTGGAAAAAATTGGAAGAACTTTATATGGTAAAATCTTTGGCTAATAGGTTGTTTATGAAGCAGAGGTTATACTCTTACCGGTTTACAGATGATAAGAGCATCCTGGATCAACTTGATGAATTCTATAAAGCCATAAATTATTTGTTGAACATTGAAGTTACCTTGGAAGATGAACACAATGCCATTCACTTGTTGAATGCCCTTCCAAGATCGTATGTGACATTAAGGAGGCCATGATTGATGGCAGGTCATGGACCATCTCATTAGCAGAAGTACAGTCTGCAATGAAGCAAAGGGAAAATGAGAAGTTGGTAGATTTAAACTCACATACACAGGGATCAACAACTGTTGGCATGTTGGTTAAGAAGAATCAAAGCAAGCCAAATTTCAAGAAGACAGGTTTTGGATTCAAATCAACCTTTAATGACAAAAGGAACTCAAGCTTTAGGTCAGGAAACAAGAATGGTAACTCATTTGGCAGAGGCAGGATCCAACAGGCCTCATATGATCCTAAACCTCCAATATCTGGACAGGATGTTAGAATATGTCACTATTGTAAGAAGTCAGGCCACCTGATTAGGGACTGCGGTGTCTTGAGATAAAAGAATCAACAGAATCATGGATCAAATACTGTTAGATCCACACAAGAACAAACAGATGAAGTTCTGAATGTTGTTGATGAACAAGGAGAGAATGGATGGATCTTGGACTCTGGGTGTTCCTTCCACATGAGTCCAAACTGGAGTGGTTTACAGACATTAAGATGGAAGACAATGGGTCTGTGATTTTGGGAAATAATAATACCTGCACCGTAAGAGGATTAGGTTCCATTAGAATAATGATTCATCTGGGAGAAACAAAACTACTCACTGGTGTGAGTTATATTCATGAGATTAAGAGGAATCTCATTTCGCTAGGTATCCTAGAATCCAAAGGATACAAGTTTGAAGGCTCATAGGGTGTATCACAATTAGTAAAGGAGATAAAGTTACTTTCAAAGGAAGAAGAGAAAACAACATATGCTACCTATTTGCTCAAACAATAATTTGTGAGACAAATAATGTAAGAGGGGTAGATGGTACTACCTGGCATCTCAGACTAGGTCATCTAAGCAGTAAAGGGTTGAGTGAGCTCCATAAACAAGGACTGACTCAGTTGGAAGACAGTTCTGGCCTAAGTGTGAAGAATGTCTTATGTCCAAAAGCGAGAAACTGCCATTCAACACTAGTACTTACAGAAGCTCTCAATCATTGGAATGTGTATATGTGGATTTATGGGCCCTTTTAAGAATGAAACTATAGGAGGTGGAAGATATTTCCTCTCAATTATAGATGAGTTCTTAAGGAAAGTATGGGTGAGAATTCTGAAAGCCAAACATGAGGCTGCACAGAAAATAAAAGACTGGTGCATTCAAGCTGAAAATGAAAATGATTTGAGGGTTAAGTGTATAAGGCCTGATAATGGACTATAATTTGTGAATGAAGAACTCAGTGGTTTTTGCTGACAGAAGGGTATAAGAAGACACACTATAGCACCTTACAATCCACAACAAAATGGAATTGTGGAACAAATGAATAGAACCCTCCTTGAAAGGGTGAGATGTATGCTGCAGGGTTCTGGATTAGAGAAGAAATTACGGGGTGAGGCTCTAGCAACTGCAGCATACTTGATCAACAAAAGTCCATCTATTGCCCTACAATTCAAAACCCCTAATCAGATGTGGTATGGCAGAGTCCCAAGTTATTCCTACTTGAAGCCATTTGGTTGTTTGGCTTTTGTTCATTTGAACAGGACAAGCTTGACCCAAGAGCTCAGAGATGTGTGATGCTTGGGTATCCAGAAGGGACAAAAGGTTACAGACTCTGGTGTATAGAGCCTGGTAACCACAAGTTCTTGATACCAAGAGATGTGATTTTTAATGAGAACAAGATGTCTTGCCAGGCTGGGAAGGAGAATGTGATTGGTAAGAAACAGAAAAAACCTGAGGTGGTGACTTATGAATCAGTTGAAGAAGCTAAGGAACCTGAAACAGATGAAGTAGTAAGTGATCAACAATAAACTGGTAAGGGTGATCAAAACATTGATCTCACTAGCTATTAATTAGCTAGAGATCGAGTGAGGAGGGAGATTCATCCTCCAAAACGCTTCAATGAAGCTGATGTGATGTTTCTCAGCCTCAATATTGCTGAGAAACTTGATGGAGATGAACCAAATTCCTATGATGAAGCTATGGCAGGGAAAGAGAAAGTTCAGTGGCAAAGAGCTATAGAAGAGGAGTATTCTTCTTTAATGAAGAACAATACCTGGACACTAGTAAATAAAGAGAAAGGGAAATCATGTGTTGGGTGTAGATGGGTATTCATAAAGAAAATTGAGAACCAAGGTGAAGAAAAGTCAAGGTACAAGGCCAGATTGGTTGCAAAGGGGTATTCCCAAAAGGAGGGAATAGATTTCCATGAAGTTTTCTCACCTGTGGTTAAGCACAATTTTATTAGTATCCTTCTAGCCTTGGTGGTTCAATTTAACATGGAGTTGCATCAACTTGATGTCAAGAAAACCTTTATGAATGGAGATCTAGATGAAGTAATTCACATGGAGCAGTCCCCTGGATTCATATTAGCAGGAGAAGATGGAAAAGTGTGTTTGTTAAGGAAGTCTCTATATGGTTTAAAACAAAGTCCCATGCAATGGAACAAGAAATTTGATGCGCACATGAGGACAATTGGATTCAAAAGGTCGAATTTTGATCATTGTGTTTATATGAAGCAAGGTTCAGGTGTTGGACTGATTTATCTACTCCTATATGTTGATGATATGTTGTTGGCTGGGATTTTACTATTTGACATAGAAAGGGTTAAGGGAGACCTGAAGAGGGAGTTCAATATGAAAGATCTTGGGACAACAAGCAAGATATTGGATATGAATATAGATAGAGATAGAGAACGTAACATGTTAAAGCTGCATCAGTCAGGTTACTTGGTAAAATTGTTGAAGAAATTTGATATGATCTAAGACAGATCTTTAAGTATTCCTATTTGCATGAATATGAGGCTATCTGAGCAGCAGTGTCCAGCAACAAGTTATGAGCAAGAAGAGATGGAGAAGATTCCATATGCTAGCTTAGTTGGGAGCCTCATGTATCTAATGGTGTGCTCCAGGCCAGATATTGCATATGCAATATCAGTAACTAGTAGGTACATGTCATTTCCTGGAAAGCCTCATTGGAGTGCATTGCTTGGGATCCTGAGATATTTGAAAGGTTTCAACAAGTTGGGCTTAGTGTTCCAGAGGCAGGATATGTCTCAGAGTCATCCACTAGAAGGTTTTGTTGACTCTGATTATGCAGGTAATCAGGATACAAGGAAGTCACAAACAGACTTCCTATTCACTCTATTTGGAACTGTTGTATTGTGGAAGTCGAGATCACAATCAGTTGTAGCTCTTTCTACAATAGAAGCAGAGTTTATGGCAATAACTGATGCCATAAAAGAAGGTCTTTGGCTCAAGGGAATCTTGGGAGAGTTAGACATACTTCAAAAGGTGGTTCATATTCATTGTGATAGCCAAAGTGCCCTATGCCTAAAAAACATCACACTTTTCAAGACGTGTCCAAACATATCGATATTAAGTTTTATTTTGTCAAAGATATTGTTGAGAAAGGATTAGTGAAAATGGTGAAAATACACTCTTCTAATCCAACAGATGTCTTGAATGCTGATAAATTTGTGTTTTGCTTGAAGAGGATTGGAATGTGTTGATCTGATGAGGATCAGCAGTTGAGTTTTGTGATGAAACTGTATTGAGGGGAACATGTTGGTTCGATTTGGAAGGTGTTTTGTGGTCATGTGAAGTCACGAGGGAGACTTGTTGTATGTGACTTGCACATGTGTGAAGGTTGAGTTAGTTGACCAAAATTTGGAAGTTGAAGTTTGTTTTGTTTCAGCTGAGTGAAGTTGCGTTTTAGGTGTAAGGCAGCTGCAGGAGATTGCGACATGTGTCTTAGCGTAAATCCAACGACGTGGGATAATATAGTCGTTGAGGCTGTTATAACAGTCATCTTCGTCGCATTCTTAAGTCGATTTTGAGAGCGGCTGTGTTTCATAGTTTAAGAGATTGTTCAAGTTTAATTTTTCTGTGTATTCATTTGTAACACCTCCATTAATCAATAAGAATCTCGTGTGACCCTCTGTGGACGTAGGCTATTGTCCAACCACGTAAATGGAGCCTTCTCTCTTTGGTGTGTGTTGATATATGTTTACGGTTGTGATTTGTTAGCTCGACTGAGTTTCTTAACAATTCTGAATGTGTGCAAATTTTTATTTTGTTTTTTGCGTTAAATTCGGCACCCCACATTCTAACAAAGTCATTTATAAAATATAAAAAATAATTTTAAAGAAGTGTTCAATATTAATAACAATTATTTTTAAATTTAATTAAGTTCCTAAGTTCTAAATGAGTTCAATAAATTTAGTACAAATTTGATTTAATAACATGGTTCCAAATTTCGTTTGGAATTAATTGAAGTGCTTGAGTAGGCCTGATGTCTAAATGATTTAGGTGAAACTTATATGTATATATGGTCCGGTTTGACTTGTTTGATGAGTGAAGTATGAGTCAAACCAATAATTAATGTCTGAAATTCTCACAAATCAAACCAACTAAATAATTATTTCAAATCAAAAAGACCAAATGGTATTGAAACGATTTGGTTCGGCTGGTTTAAACGATTTGAAATATTATTCGTTTAATAATATTATAAGCAATGAAATTTGTAAATCAGTTTGATTATTAAATATTAATAAAAGAATGATACAAAAAAAGAAAATTAATATAAATATATTTTACTTATGACTAATAATAAATAGGAGATAAATAATAAATAAATAATGTTGTGGCTTATGGTTGCGGTTGCATGAAAATATGAGTATAAGTTAATTTATAAGGTTGCAATTCGAAAGAACATACATATTAAACATATTTATTAATATAATTGATATTTTAATTTTTTATCCAATAAAATTTTATCATCATTATTATATTTAAAATAATTTTATTTATTCTTCAAACTGTAAATCATACCAAATTATTCAATTTGAGATTTTTTTCAAATCAATCGGACCAATATTTTTTTCAAATCAATCAAATTAATTTGATTTTGTAATTGATTTCGCCCAAATAATGCACATCCCCACATATGGTTATCAATTGCTAAAATCATTTTATATTTTTGATATTTTCAATATATAAATAAATAGTAATTAAATTTTAAAAAAATGAAGGGGAAAGAAATTTGGGGTAAAAAAAGGTGAAGAAAAGTAGGCGTACACGGTTCCATCTGTCCCACTTCAATTGTCCACCTTTCTTTTTTTGTCCGTCCCATTTAATTGTCCACTTACTTAAAATAGAAAAATAATACCCACTCACTAATAAAATATTAATTTCCTCTATCTCTACTCGTATTGGTTATTGTACCAAAGGCAAAGTGGACAATTCATATACGGAGGGATTACTCATTGATGGTATGGGGTGCTGACGTGTAAAAAGCGGAGTGGCTGAAATAAAAAGAATAAGAAATGAAGAGCAACACAGACGCGGCGCCCTCTCTCCATCACAACACAACCCCCCGCATACATACAACCTTTAGATATAGAGAGAGAAACTAACTGAAGGGGGTCGGGGGAGGAAGGAGGGGTGGGGAGAAGAGAGAGAGAGAGAGAGAGAGAGAGTGTGTGTGTTTGTTCAGTTATGGAGTGAATGATGGAAGGGGTGGCCATGTTACGGCAACTTATAGGGCAGCTACAAGAGGTTCTGGAGCTCTACGGTTCTCCACCTACTGTTCCTTCTAATTACTTCATCCAGTTACAACCCACATCGCACCGCCAACCCCTCAGGTCTCTTTGTTATTCCTCTTCATTTTCTTTTTTTTTTTTTTTTCCAATGAAGGGGTTTCGGATTCTATTTTCATTTTTCCAAGTTTTTTCTGTTTTGATTTTCGGGTTAGGTCATCGTCATCAGAACCGAACTTTTTGCCCCCCTTTTTTCTGGTAAATGTTAACATATTAATGGAGAAGGGACTGGCGGATTTCCTACTCTTCTCGAAGTTTCTTCAACCTTTTCTGATTCATTTGTTCTGCTGTTGTTTTTGTGGAGTTGTTTGTACTTCAAGTCTTGGTCGTGAAATTTACGGCTAGATTCGATTCTCTCTTTTAGAAAAGAAGAATTTCACGCGTATTGTCTTCTGCTGCTATTGCTTAATGATATATCCTAATTAAGGTCACTGGGCGTTTCATACTTCCGGAAGATTTCAGTTTCCATTTTTAGAAAGTTATTTGTTTTACATTATTATGCACTACAATGGAGTGATGGGTTTTGAGTTTTTGGCTTTCAGTTATGATTTACTGCACCCAGTTGCCATTGGTATTTGTTAAACTCTATGTTATTTTGTGTTTGCGATTAACGATATATGGTGTGATTCTTGGTTGTTTGAGAATTGTTCGGGTAATTTAAGCCTCTATTGTCTTCTTCCCAACTCAAATTGGGTTTAGATGCTATTCTACCCGATTGCACACTTTTCTTTATCCAATATAATTTCCCATATCAATGAGGCAAATGGCAGCTTTGACTTGTACGATCGAGTATAGGATAATTGGTATGCATAAATTGATTTGCTGTTATTCTACAATTTTGTTTTTGCCTTATTTTCTCCTTCCCCTTCACTCTTACTAGTGCAAATGCTTAAATTGAATCTCATTTCGGGAGACTCTCTTTCTTTATTAAAAACTCCCTCAAGCCTGTGGTCCATTTTTTAAAATTTTTTCCAGGCATTTAAGTCCCAAATAAGGTGTAGTCTAACTTTTTTACTATAATTACTAATAAATAAGAGATGAATGAATGCCTTTGCCATTCATGCAGAATGAGGGAATATGACAGATACTAGTCCTTGTCATTTTCCTGTCACTAGAATTGGGTAAAAGAAATTAGATTTCAAGCCAAGGATGCATAATGTTGATTCACTTATTTGGATTCAGCCAAAGCTAGGCACTTACCTTTTCACTGGGCTATGTGATCACTACAGCTAGCTGTTTTCCTCTTTGGAATGCTTGTATAATTATATATTGTCAGTATTCCAGTTCCAGTAACATCTTCCAATTCTAGCGTAGATCATGCTCCATGTTCCAATCTGTGATACTGATTTAGGTACTATCTGATTCTGTTTTAAGATGGTCGTTAAGATTGGAATGTTTATTGCTTGGAAAACAGTACATGATCAACTTACCATTTTAACTCCTACCTATTTGTTTCCTGTCTTTTTTATGCGTATGTAGAGGGAAGATGCAACTCTTTTGGATATCAAAACTTTAGGTATTAGTTTTCATTAAGGGCGATATTCCCAAAAGTTGCATAAAAAAGGAAGAGAGCGTGATCAGAAGAAAAATATCTTGGACTAAAAAAGAAGTGACTTGGACAAAAAGAAACAAAGTTGCTTGGAAATGGTCAAAGTAGTTGAATAGGAGCCCTGATTACTATGACTATAGCCATTGGTAAATGTAGTGAAGATGAAAGTGGTTTATTTTATAATATGGATGATTACTCAAGGAGGGTCGGTTTCTCTTTTTTCGGCTGGCTTAGTCTATTGCTCTTTCCTCGTACGTATATTGCTTAAAGGTCATGATCGCCTTTTTTTTATTTATCTCAAATTGGATTGGGAATAATGCCATAACCTATAATGCATTTGAATTCCTTAGCACAAACTCTCTTGTTCCTATAATGCATTTGCGAAACTTGATGTTAATGTACACATCCATAGAAAGAGGAAGAACTTGAAACGATATAAAGCCAAGTTGTTTAATTCCCTAAACTGTTTAATTATTAAACTCAGTATACAAGTTGGCCTCTTCAGACCTTGAGGTAAAGCTAACAGTTAGTACTCGTGTCGATTATTACATTTTGTTTTTCTTTTTAGGCTATTATTAAAAAAAAGAAAGATGTAATTCACCCTTATTTATTTCTTATTTTTGGATGCCCATTTTAAATGTGATTGTTAGAATATTTATGGTATAGAATACATTAAAAATAGTAATAATTATATGATCTTTAATTAGATGATTCACTCTATAGAAAAATGGTAGATGAGCCATCTTTGTATAAATATCTGGTTTGAGTTTATGAATACTATACAACACAATTCAAATATTTCCCCCCTCATGTTTTTTTTTTTTTTTTATGTTTGGTAACATGGTATTAGAGCACCTGATCCTAGGGTGCTGAAAAATTGAGGGCTTCAGGGTTTGAGAGAAAATTAGGGTTGGCTGCCCGAATCCAGATGCCAGTTGCAGCTGTCTGCACCGCAGTCTGCTGGGAGTTTGATAGACTTTGGTCCCCTCACTCTTCTATTGACTTAATCTGCTCCTTTTATCGTTTTTTTATTTCTCCACCCTGCTTTTCTGTTCTTTTCAGAACTGAAATTTGGTGAACTTGTCCCTTACTATTTAGACTACTTTAGTATCTGAATATACCTGTGTTATTTTGCAGATGGTGTTTCTTGAATCTTGAAGGTGACTCTTTAGAAGACAGTTGTTGCAACATTATAATGACTGCTGGTAAATCTGAAAATTTGAAAATGCTGGAACCTGGCAAACCTCCACCTTCCAAGAAAGCTAGAAAGGATCGTAATCGTGGAAAAGCAACAGCTACTACAAGCTCATCAAATGAGATCATGGATGAACATATCTGGAAAGATTTTCCAGAGGACCTCTTTGAGGCTGTAATAGCAAGACTTCCCATAGCGACGTTTTTCTGCTTCCGTTCAGTTTGTCGGAAGTGGAATTCATTGCTGAGTTCCCAAAGCTTCTCCCAGCAATGTGCCCAAGTAAAGCAAGCTAAGTCTTGGTTCTACACCATCACTCACGAAAATGTGAATACGGGGGCGATGTATGATCCGTTGTTGAAGAAGTGGCACCATCCAACAGTGCCTGCCTTGCCAACCAAGCTAATTGTGCTGCCAGTGGCATCAGCAGGAGGTCTCATCTGCTTCCTTGATGTTGGGTATAGAAGCTTCTATGTTTGTAACCCTCTCACAAGGTCCTTGAAGGAGTTGCCGGTCAGGTGTGTTAAGGTATGGTCGCGCGTGGCAGTTGGAATGACGATGAATGGTAGCTCAGGGTATAAGATCCTTTGGGTAGGTTGTGAGGGGGATTACGAAGTGTTCAACTCAGCAGAGAACACTTGGGTCCGTCCGGGGAGCATGCCCCCAAATATCAAACTTCCACTGGCTCTGAACTTCAGGTCGCAGGCAGTTGCAGTGGATGGGACGCTCTACTTCATACGGTCGCATCCGGACGGGCTGTTGTCGTATGACATGGAAAGTGGGGTGTGGAAAGAGCATGCAATCCCGGTGCCTCCACACCTAAGTGATCATACGCTGGCGGAATGCGGGGGGAGGATCATGCTGGTGGGGCTGGTGAGCAAGAATGCAGCGACATGCGTGTGCATCTGGGAGCTGCAGAAGATGACTATGCTGTGGAAGGAGGTTGACAGAATGCCAAACATATGGTGCTTGGAGTTTTACGGAAAGCACGTTAGAATGACATGCCTTGGGAACAAAGGCTTGCTGATGCTATCTCTCCGATCAAGACAAATGAACCGACTCGTTACTTACGATCTTTCTACTGGGGAGTGGCTCAAGGTTCCTGGCTGTGTGCTGCCGCATGCCAGGAAGAGGCAGTGGATTGCTTGTGGCACTGCCTTTCACCCTTGTTTGACTGCACTCGCCTAGTTCTTCCTTCTTTTTATTTTCAACAACAATGCAATGCAATGCCTCTTTTCTGCTTCAATCTGTAATTTTCAAGACCAACTCATATGGATGGATTCTCTTGTTTCCCATCTTCTCAACATCTGCTTTGTCAAATCCAATATGTAAACATTAATTTTCATCCTCCTTTGTTCTACTAAGGTAATTTGCTATTTTTATCATATACTCAAATTAGTAAATCAAATAAAATTTAAAGTTGGTGTTAATGCAATATTATTATTTTTGTTTAAGAAAAGGAAGTTATAAAAGCTATGAAGCTCAGTGATATCATCACCTCACCTAATTCACCAATAACCGTTTCTAATTAGGAAATCAAACTAATTGTTATTTGTAATAAGAGTGATTCTGTAAATACCAAAAGCTGCTAAAACTCAAAAAGCAAACGACCTGGCTACATAATAAAATCTTGAACTGCGTTGACATTTCAAAGAATGTAATAACGTATAATTGTGGAAAGATAAAGGATGTATTTCAATAATTATGGGCGTAACATACAGTAAAGAACGAACACATAAAAGGCAAACGTATGCTAATGTATTTTAAGAGTTGTTCGAAACAAAGACACATAAAAAGCCACAAAGCTTCTGCATTTTTAAGTGTATGCCACCAACAACTGAGAAGACAAATCACAACACCACACGTAAGAGCATTTTAAGCCATCCCTCCACTTGTTGCCGTCCTGATGATCTGGAATAGAGCTGAGGAAGAAACATAAGACATTTACTAACAATGGTGGATGTAGAAGAACCTTCTAAAACAACAATTAACCAACACAAACAGAAGGGTGCACAATATGAGGGAAGGAGGGGTTAGTTCTGCAAAATAGATGCTTCAAACATGTTTCAATTGCAAATCAGCATAGCAATTGTGGCAAGTTGAAGTCGGCAACTAGACCTGATATCTTTACACTTTTCAATTCAGTGATAATGACGACTTCATGCTACTATTTTACTCAATCCACCAAAGAATGATTCCATTTCTCTTTCCACAAAATAAGACAACCTAGATTTTCCAACAATTTTTTTTCCCAAAATCACCTCTCTTGTGCAAGTGCAACCATGAAAACAATATTCAGCTGCTACTTGGGTAAAGGATACGGAAAAATAAAGCAGCGCCATGATAAAGATATAGCATATTAATTCCAAGGCAGACTAAAGTAGTCGGGTTGGTGGCAAATCATCTAAATATGAAGATCAACTCTTTTCAGGTCAAGAAGCTTATATAATACACATGTGTATGCTCTCTATTTATTTCTGCAGATAGTGGCTTATTGTAATTTCCTATATCATATCTCAATTCTCCATAATCGAGCTTTAAAAAGGACTTCAACCAACTAGGATCAACAAAATAATACAACTGCAGTATGTGGAATGATGGGTGGTCAGAAAAGCTTACATGATCCAATGACGACAAAAACGAAAAAACCAAGCAAGACTGGGCCAACAGCTAAGTTGCTTCCCTTCTTTGTGCTAGACTCGGGGACAGCACCACGTTTGTTGATATTCTTGTCAAACTTCTCTACCTTACGGTCGGCAAGCCTCCTTGAAGTTGTCTGCTTGACATAAAATCAAAACTTATGTGCTGAATAGTGTTAATTGCCATGCCCAGGATGCTTATAAAACAGGACATGAAGCAATGGATCACAAAGTGACGATTCATATATGATAACACATATGCTTACAAATAATTTAATGTTACCATTACAATTTTTGAAAACCATTCAAAATATATATTTTCTGCAACAGAATATTTAAAAAATTAACTCTTATGAGATGATAAACCAACGCAAACCCCCAAACCGCAATAGGCCCCCCCCCCCCGGCCCCGACTCCTAACAAAGATCCGCGGCAGATGTATATAAATTGTATCGATTTCTAGCTACATACAAAGAATAAATCCTAAAATATCAGAAATAGAAAAATCACTGAATCAGACTTCATCTCTGTTGATTTATACCCTAAGTCAATTCGGAAAACTCGCATCATCCGACCTCCATGAATATGATAAGATCTAGATCGATAAACTTAAACAAGTAAGAAAAGCAGAAAGTGAATGATCGTAAACCAAATCACAAGAAAAAAAATGTTACCATTTTCACGGAGAGGGCGCTGTGTAGAGGAATCTCCAAAGAAAGAGATGGCGGAGAAACGACGGATGACTTAGCTCCGTCACCGTCTCGCAGTTTCTCTCCTGATTTTTGAGAGCAGATTAGGGCTATTTATACAAGGGGAAAGAAACGTAGAGCGGATTTTCGTATTTAACCGCGTCTCTACGCATATTTTAATTGTGTACGTGGTGGTCCATGATTGGCCACCTTCTGTCACGAACGTAGTTGGTCTAATTTCAATTGCTAAATTTATTTGAACAAAAACTTGTCTTTTTTATGATAAATGGAAGTGTAAGTAGTTCAAGCATCTTATCTATATTTAATAGAACACTAATTTTGTACTTGCATATTTTGTAGAGTAGTGATCATATAATAAGTGAGTTTCCCATGCTAAATGAGAATAAATTTGGGCTGTTTATTTATATAGATCGACGCTTCAGATTTAAACTACTCCTTCATTAATTCACGCATCATTATGGAAATAAGGGTAAGGTAGTAATTGCTGTTTTAAATTTGGTAACCGTCTCCTCTATTTTAGATCTAAATACTCTATCTCCTAATTTTCTCTTTCCTCCCATTATAATCAAACGATTATATCTTTCTCGATTCAAATCTATTTTTTACGAATCATATATCAAATTAAACGTATTTTTACGACGATTCATATGATATCCATATTGGATATGTTAAATTTAGAAGATTCGCACGAAAATCATGATTTTATATTCAGCTGGTATATGTTCTTCATTATATTTACGTTCAGGATAAAAAATGCATAAATTGCGCATAAAAAATGTTCCAAAATATCTGCATTTTTTGCATCAAATGATGCATTATTAACTTGAATAAGATGCATTTTTATTCTAA
>JAPKLW010000418.1:473196-541956 GCA_026898455.1 Plectranthus barbatus
GCATTTTTTACATTGATACGTTCAGGATAAAAAAATGCATCAATTACACATAAAAAATGTTCCCAAATATTTGCATTTTTTGCATCAAATGATGCATTATTAACTTGAATAAGATGCATTTTTATTCTAAAACATATGCATTTTTGTATTCATATTAAGTGCATTTTTTGCATTGATTATATGCTGCAGTTTTATAACTAAAATGTTGCATTTTTTACATTGAACGTATGCATATTATGTTTTATGAACTGCACGAAATGAAATTATTGAATATACATTTTTTACATTTTTGCCCTTTTATGCATTGCGTATGTGCAAAAAATGCACCGAAAATTGGACGGGATTTATTTAACCTGAGCCGTAGATTGAAATATTTAATGGCTCAGATTTTTTCTCATTTAGCATGGGAAATCCTATTATCACCTAATCACTACCCATATTTTGTAAATTGAACAAATAATTTATGTTATCATATAATTAATAATATTATTTTTAAGTAAATTTTTTTAAAAATTTGTTAGTTTATAATAAATTACACTTATTTTTTAAACATAGTAAATAAAATTAATTAGGGAAAATATAATTATATTTAAATAAAAATGATAAATATAATTTTAATGAGATTTTTTAATGTTTTTGTATGCATACATATATAAAATATTAGTAATTAAATTAAATAAAAATAAATTTAATATGGATATGATGCTTTTTGTAGGAAATGTGAGTACAAATGAATAAAAGTTAAATATATTTTAAAAGATTACTGAAAAAACATCTTAGTTGAGTAAATTTAGATTTGCTGGCTCGAGCTTTTTAAGACGAAGATTTATTTTTCTTCACATGATCAAATTATGCTTCTTGTCACCTACTTCACAACAAATCTAAATTCAACGTTAGATTTTTATCATGAGAGAGAGAGAAATGCACACTTGAAAGAATGGAAAATATTTTCATTGCTGCGAAATAAATGTTGTGAATTTGTATATAATTTTTTTTAAAAAAATCATCAAATGAACAAAATGGGGTAAAAGTGGTAACTTTCTATGCAATGCTGCATCAAATCAAACTTTAACTCAGAGAGAGGCCGAAGGGGTAAAGATGAGAAACTTATAAATATTGAGAGTCCATACAGTTAAATACTTTTGCTTTGCAGATTAAAGCAACACAAACTATTGAACAGAATTTTCAATATTGAAGTAAACTATAATTTTAATGAAAAAATTATACAACTCCCACCTAGAATCGCCGAATGGGGGAGATCGATGGTCCGATGCAAAGATCATGTGCCGTTTGCTAGTTTTACAACATACATGCCATGCCACAAAGAAAGCTACAAGGATCTCAAGAAGCACCACTGTTCTGTTCTTCAACAGTTTCATTTCTCTTCATGATATGTTTCAGCTTTCCTTAACCTGTCTCTCTCTCTACATCCCTTGGTTCATCCAACTGCCTTGCCTCCAACATAACCAACATGAGTCCAACAATCAGCCAGAAACAATCTAGCTGTTGCTTGGGGGATGTTCAATATCTGATATCCTTAACTTATCTCATGAAACTCCTCCTATCAAATTGGGGCTTGTAATACCATCACCATCGACCGCCTTCACTATCTGCATGTCCTCATCAGTCTCCACAAACTCGATTGTTTCAATGTCTGACAAGATTTGAAGAAATTGAGAAGGAATGGCTCCAGGATCCAACTCGAGACAACCCTTTGGTGAATTGAATCCTTCTTGGCCAGTAAGCATATGGGAAGGTACCTGGTGGGAAAACCGCGAAAGTTCTTCCTTAGGGATTCTTCGTATTTCCCTTGGGTCAATATGTTGATGGAAAACAGTTTTGAAGCCAGCAACTTTAACCAAGGGAATGACCATCACTCCCAGCTCCTCATCACAGTCTTCAAGTACTTCAACCATGTCATATTTGTGCATAACTTCGTGTTCAGTTAGCTCAGTCCACTCTGGGGACCAATTCCTGTACAAAGCCCAGACATCCCCCTTCCGAGGAAATATTAAAATGGTTTTAGAAGTGTGTCTTGTCCATCTGACCTTGTGTGAGAAACAGTCTATTGAGTTACAAATTTCATGTCTTCCTAATCCAAACTCTCCATATGTTCTCAAAAAGCCACTTGAAAACCAACTTCCGTTTCCTAGTCTGCTGTGGGTTGTGGAACTGAGCCAGCTTATGCTGACCTTGAAGGGATTCAGAGAAATCACATTCTGAATCATGGCATAGTGCCTTGGCATCCCATCATCATCATCATACACAGCCCACACTTGGTTGGCACCTAAACAATTTTCCGTTCTGCCCTTGTCAAAATCATGAAAATCAGGTGCCATGACATCAACACACATTTGCTCAACCGGTTTGTCGTCCAGATAAGACTCTGAAGGCTTCAATGACTCACAGAGTTTGCTACGCTTGCACACAAAACCATGAGTAACAACACTATCATCTTTAGTTGAAGTTTCATTTTCTTTCTTCTCTGTGAGATCATCCTCACGGGCTAAATTACTAACCACAGTTGCTGAGATACATTCATTTAGTTTTCTGCGTATTTCACCTCGAGCCCTATCCATCACTAAATGTTTGATGCTAACATGGCGTGCAACATCACGACTGCTTTCACACTTACAAAAATTATCTTGCTTAAGGCTAGAAATGTTCAAACCACAATCTTCAGCTCCTTTTCTTCTCTTGGAAGCTTCGGAGACCCCAGAGGCTTCCCCAGCCATTGTTCTTTTGGAAGCAATATTTTTCCGTCGCAATGCCTCCTCTCTTCTAGCAGCAGCCTGTGCTTTCTGCCGTTCCCGTTTGACTTTCTCATAAGCCTGCTGAACCATATTAGCAGCTTGAACAGCAGATTGAGCACCAGAGGACTCAGAGAAAGGAACCCACTGGAAGTTATTGTGATTGGACCCATTATTGCATGTTTTGTTTCTAGAGGCATCATGTACCTGCTGGCTTATGTTCTTTCGTCGCTGAGAATTGCTTGTCTGAGATGGAATCTTAGTACCCTTGGTTAATGGAGGATCAATTTCAACTGCAAAGTATGCCTCATGGCAATTGGGACAAAGAAGATTGTGATTGAGATACATTCTGAGATATTCATATTGCATCTTACATCGATGACAGACAGTCCAAAATGTATGACGGTCCTTCTTGCGAGGTGGATGAGGAACTGCTGAAGGATTCTTTTTACTGTTATTACCCTTTTGACTGTTCATCTGTGAAGCTGCAGTATTTGCGAAGTTGTAGAATCCATTTTGTGGTGGCGGTGAAGGACCCTCATTCTTAGTTTGATTTTTCTTTTGAAATAGCCTACCACACCTCTGATCATAAGCTATTCTCTTGGATTTATCTGACAATAAGTTCCATGCTTGGGAGATGAATTGAAACGCGCCTTCAGCCCCAATAGACCTATTCTTATCAGGATGAAGCAGAAGAGCTAGCTTCCGATACTGTTTCCTTATTGTCTCATCATCAGCTAAAGGGGTCAAGCCAAGCACGCCATACCAATTCAATTCGCCATTCACTTTCTCATCTTCAGCCGAAATATAGACCTCAAGAGTCATCACCATTTGAGAAATACCCTCTAGTTCAGGATACAGATTCTGAGCCTTGAGAGCAAACTTCTTCGCCCCTTTCATATCCCTTGCCAGAAACTTACTCTCTGCAATTTCTTTCGCTCTCACAGCCTCATCTCTGTTGCACTCCATCTACCCTTTGCCCCTAACTCTACCGCTTCCCTCTACAGATCATCAGCCATGACAGCACAAAATCAAGAACTCTCTCCAGAAAACAAGAACTCAAGTAAAGCTACACAGCAACAATCAAATGACAACCGGAAAAAAAAAAAAAAATCAGCTAAAAACAATTAATTCATCAAGCCATCAACCGAAGAACAAACAATACCCAGAATAAACTGAAATAAAGAACTAGAAACAATTCTAAACAATGATACAATAAATGCATCAAACAGAAGTCCATCCAGAAGGGTACACACCCACCACCAAACTCAAACTTACACACAGCACATCTAACTTAAACCTAATTTTTTGACAAGCTAACTATGAGTTCAACCATCATCAACTACATTCAACAAATATAATTATTAACATATATATACAAATATCAATAACAGAACCACACATACAACATAAATAAAGTTCGCGCAAATAACAGAAGTTCGTGGGGATATTATACCACATTCCCATCGTTGTAAAAATAAGAAACCCTAAATGGTGATCAGTACCGAATAATTGGGAATGAAGAGCGTATGCAGAGCAAGGGTTACCCGAAAATCGTATGTCTCTTTAGAATTGAAGCGCAGAGTTTCATCAGTGGAGTGTAATTTCCATTTTCTCGAATTTGCCCAAATCTTTCTTCAATACAGGATTTTTGCAGAAGAATCTCAGTATACCAGAGGTAAATTGTTTTTTTTCTCTCTGCCTTTTTTAAAAAAAAATAAAAATAAAATTCTTGAAATAAAAATTGGAAGTAATTTAGGACAACACTATATGGGCATCTCATGTGAAGGTTGCCAATACCATAATTTAACTAACCATGGTTAAATTTTAATCATGACACATGTTGTAAGCTTAACCATGGTTAGCCATAAAATTGTTCTAACCTTGTCTTTCACTCTTCAACATAATGATGTAATAAATTTTTTTAATAAATACTCCAACAATAACCATCATGCTGGTTATTATTATTAATTTTTATAATATTAATACTAATAATAAAATTATTATGATTATAATGAATTAATTGTATAATTGAAAATGAATAATCTTGATATTGTGGATAACAGCCCATGACCACACATATTTATTGCGCAACCAGCCAATCATTATAATTAGGTGGGATTAATTTAATTTAAAAATTTATGGGCGAATCCGATTAACCTGAGTTAAAATACGGATTCGACTGAAATATCTTTACCTTAAAATTTTTTTAACTGAATAACTCGAGACTCGATAGGACTTAGCCTGAAAATCGATAGATTTAAATTAAATTTTCTTATTAATATTTATATTATAATTATTTTATTATTCAATATTATATTTCTTAATTAAATTTTAAATTACATAATATATTTTTAATATTTTAATGTATGAATTTATTAAGATTGTGAGGTATTTTGAGATTTTTTTAAAGATAAAATATATATTTTATACATATTTTGTTATTTAAAATATTATTAAAGTAAAAAATAATTAATAACATGAATATATATTTAAAAAAATAGTAAAAAAAATTCGTAAATTCAGTAACTTCATTGGCTAGCCCGAATTCATATGAAATACTTGTCAACATATCTCCTACAACACGCAAAATCAGTTGATTCTAGAAATATTAAAATATAGTTGTTGAATAATTACAAAAAAAGATATTTAATTAATATTATCATTATCAGTATCATATTATATTTTAATTTAAAGTTTTTTTTAATATTATTAATGTCGATATGTCCGAGTGGTTAAGGAGACAGACTTGAAATCTGTTGGGCTTCGCCCGCGCAGGTTCGAACCCTGCTGTCGACGGGTCATTTCTTTATTTATTTATTTTTTGAGTGAAAACGGTTTTTATTTGAATAACTACCTAAAATATTCTATATTTATTTCACTTTGAATTTTCATCATTTTTAAGAATATATTTTTGGGAAATATGTATAAATCAATTAATTCATATATTTTAGAAAAATATGTACAAGTGAATTTGAAATAAATTAAATTGATTTTACTTTATTTTTGGCAAATATGTATAAATCAATTATATTGATTTTTTTAATTATTAATTTATATATTTTAGGAAAATATGTACAAGTGAATTTGAAATAAATTAAATTGATTTTACTTTATTTAGGGTTTATTTATAACATGCATAAATTTCTTTAGGGAAATATATATGTCTTAAATTAAATTAAATTCATTATAGGAATGCTCCAATAATAAAATGTGAACTTTATAGATAATGAAAGTATTACTTTACTAAATATATTTAACAATCTACAACTAAAGATATAGATATGTGTAAAGCATAATTATAAAAAATGATTTTCTGATTTTTTTAATACAAATATATCTTAAATTTAATTTTATAATATCAATATAAAATAAATATATCTTAAATTTAATTTTATTTATATGCCGAGTTTAGAATAAAAAACGATATCTATCTATATATAAAATATTATAATACAAATACTTATCTATTTGTATATTTATATTACTATTCCTAAAATCAAGACCCCAAAATATTTATTTCTCTTCTAAACAAAACTTACGAATATGATTACAAGGAAATATGGAAACTAATTAATACAATTAAAAATTAATAAACGTTATTATGCAAAATGATTCAATGAAAATGACAATAAGTCAATACTTTCATTTTTATATCTTGAAACATAAGAAAATCAAAATAAATTAGATAAAATTATGGCACAAATTGGCAATCAAATTAAAGACAATCCTCTAATTATGATCGAGATAATTAAATTTTAGATCCTCTATTATTAAATTGACACTATAAATATGAATGTCTCCACTCAAATGAAAATTTAATTGTGCTCATTTGGTTTGTTTAGTTTTTTTTTATAATTATAATAGATCTGTACATTCTTCCTCTTCTCTCAAATGAAAATTTTAATTGTGTTTATTTATTTTATTTAGTTTTCTTTTGTTATGATTATAAATTATACTATTTGACTTCAAGTGAGATTTAACGGCAGAGTTGCAGTCATCATTGTTGGCTCAAAAGTCAGAACTGGTGGCCATAGTTGAGCAGCCACTATTTTCTCGACGGCACATACAATTCTGCTCGATAATGTAGAGGCAATCAATGGGCATAAGTGTGAACCTCAATCTATTTATTAGCAAGAATTGTGTAAAACTTTATAGTATAGTATTATTTAAGTAATAATTTTTAGCATATATTTGTATTGATAAATGATGAGACGTGTATAACAATTGCAGTAGAAATTATATGTATAAATATATTGACATATCTTTATTTTTCTTAGAGTAATGGAGATGACTATTTCCATTATGATGTATATAAGAAGAATATGATATTAATTACTATTACGATAATTATGTAACGCCCCCAACTGTCCTTCCTAATTTGGGGCCACATTACATTGATGTTTCAGGTTTTATCAAACGCATTCCCAAATATTTTAGCGGAAAACTTAAATTAAAATGAAAAGATAAATAAACATTTGGAATCATACTTCGAGTCAGCTTCAAAATAAAAGTATTCAATAGAAATCAGAATTTGGGAAGGATAGAACAGAGTGCGGTGCAACAGTGTGTGTAGCGTGATGGTGACATGCATATGAAGATGCATGCCACAGGATCTGTGGTCTTCAAAATCTTTCATTTTGCTTGTTTACACCCCTGCTCACCCATCATTGCCGCTCAACCTGCGTATTTTAGAAATAATACGAGGGGTTGAGTACTAATGTACCCAATGAGAAACATGCCCGAAAACATACATTTATATAGGAGAAATGCTTTGCAACTCACACAGATAGACATGGGGTTTTATTGAAAAGAATCATGCTATCTAAAACATTTTATTTTGCTCGTGCTATTTACATGTTATCATATCTGTTTCAGTTTTGTAAATGGAAGTTGGCCGGCTTCCGAGTTATGATGATCAATCAAGAATGCAAATACACTCAACCTACTGTCATCTAAGTGCACTAGTCTCAGCAATCCATTTTGAGACCCGATCGTTTAATATTATTAATCACCGGATCCAAACACAACAAAATTTCCACCTTATATCTTCCAATTCCCAATCATATGGAGTCTCTACCCCATATTACTAATTGAGTTCTAGCGCAGTTATGGGAACCTGATTCAAAACTCATTAGTTATTCTCTCTGTCGATGGGAATCGACAGAGGACATATATAATAGCACAAAACATGCATAGCAGTCTCAGTTAAAACGAAATAGTTTATAACACATTTTTGAAATGAAAACACGCATTTTTGCTTTATATTTGAAATAGTTTCCCACCTCGTTTTCGACTTTAAGTGTAGATGCTTTCTGCTAGTATGAGCTTAACTGGGCTTGCTTTCAATCTCCTACAAACAATTAGGAATACTCAAGTCAGTACGACTGATCTAAGGCAGTAATATCATAATCAATAATAATCGAGACTCGAAAAAAATTAAAGTTGGATAAGAATTATGAAATAGATCTCCTGCTCAAGCCTCTGTATCGACCGACAGGGATCTGTGTCGGTCGACACACCCCTTGGTCGACACAGGTTCCTCTTAGTCGACATATCTCTATCGACCCACCCTATCGATCGACATGCTCTTGTCGACCGACAGAGGTGTGTCGATTTGCTCTTCAGATTGGCATCCCTGTCGGTCGACATACCCTCTGTCGACCGACAGAAGTGGTCGATATGCCTCCTGTCGACAACAAATGTGTCGATCGAAATACATCTTGTCGACCAACAGGATGTCCGATCGACATACCCCTTGACCCAAGCCTCCGTGTCAATCGACAGCATTCCTGTCGATCGACAAGAGTCGTCTTCTTCGCGGGTTCGCCGGAGCTGAACCTGCAACTCGGCGTTTCTCGCGATTCCTCCGGCCGATTACACATGCAAATGCATATTTGAACTCCCCAAGCTATAAGGAACAAGAATATAGCAACAAAACACCAAAATACGAAGGTAAACGGAGAAAAGGGAATGACTCACCGGAGCTCCTCCACACACGGCGGCGAACGCGATTTCCGGCGACCAAATCGACTTTTCAGGCTACCCGAATACTCCCTACACAATGGAGAATAAGATTAAATCGTCCAAACACGGTTTAATGGCCGGAAATTCGAGATTCAACTCAAAACCCACGAAAATAAATATTGAATTTTACCTCAACTTCTCTCTTCAATATCTCCCTTGTTACTCGTCCTCTCGGAGCCCACGAGTACTCAAAACGAAGCCCGAAGAGTGTACTACACGATGGTGGTGGTGGTTGATCCGATGTCCGCCGGGGTTGGCCGGAAAATGGCCGGAAAGTGGGTCTGACGGGATTAGGGTGTGGGAAGGGTTTTACACTCTTTCTCACTCTAGAATTATAATATATGGTAGAATAATAAAATCTTATGTATATATATATATATGTATAATATATAATTCCACATTATATACATGTATGTATTAATACACAAACTTATACATTTCCAACATAATTCCATCATATTCCTTAATTCATAATAAATTATTTCACTTAATGGAATTTCAAACATTGGATTTTAATTTCCAACTATTATTTCCTCCTTCTTCCTTCATAATTCATATCTTATGAAATTCCATTCACCACTAATAGGAATGATTAAATCTTTAATTGAACTCATGAAATCAATACACCAAAATTGAGAATAATTCTCTTTATTAAATCCGAATAAAATTACAGGGTCGAATATTACACGGGGTGTTACAAATTATTTTACATGTTTTTGTAGTTTATATACCCAATGAATACATTAAATGTAATATTATATTATTGTTCTTAGATAAAATTGAAATTAATTAATAATATTTTCTATTGTTTTTGTTAGAATATGTGAATTTCCAACTGATCTATTGCTCATTCTTTACTAAAAAATATGTATGAGTTGTCCAACAATATTTTAGAGAAGTTGTTTATATATATATATTATTATATATATTTTTACTATGATTAAAATGCAATCTAAATATTATATTGAAAATGTGAGAAGAGATGTGTCACGCCCCGATTTATAAACAAGACATAAATGAGAGAATTGAGGCACATCGGGTACGAGACTTGCACTTGGGATGTCAATTAACGAGAAGAGTTCAAGCAAATAAGGAAGAAATAATCACACTTATCCCAAGTTAAGCAAAAGATAGTAAAGGGGTGCCTCCTCAAGAAGGGATCGTAACTTCTTGAGTAAACCAAATATCATAGTATTTAAAATGTCATCAAAAGGTTAACAAAAGATGAGGAGTTTCAGCAGCGGAAAGTTATCAATGAAGTATGTATGTGAAGATACATACTTCAACATCTAACTATTACAAAAGTCTTCAAATCCACCTCGACTGCTGCCTCGTACTTTGCTCCAAAAACTTCTTTTTACCTACGCATTTTAGAAATAATGCGAGGGGCTAAGTACAAGTTGTACTTAGTGAACACATGCCTGAAAACATACATAAATATAAGTTTGTCATGCCTTTTTAATCGGGTCGCACATGGGATTTTAAGTTTGAAATCCTCCCATTGCACCAAAACATTTTATGAATGAGCATGCTCCTTTTTACTTAGTTAAACTATCTGCTAATGAATATGTGACTGGGAGGTGGCCACCTACCACAATCACGATGCTAGTCCGAGTAGGGCATGACCCCTAGCATGTCAGCATCATAGTGCACTAACCCATGGTATCTCTTTCACTACCTGGGTACGATCTATAAGACTCGCAATACGCAGAGTCAACATCCACGTTGAATACGTTTGATGTTCTTCTCTAAGTGGGGTTCCCCAAAGAGAGGACATATAGCAAACACAAAACAGTAGGCAATGACAAAACAATTTAAAACAAAACATTTCATTTCATGCTTGATATGCTTTGAAAAGAAACATCATTTTTATGTCTTTAATTTGGCCCACTATATAGGGGTAAAAGAAAGCCCACCTTGAGTAGGTGCGGTTATGCGGTTGGTTGATTTAGTATTCGATCATCTCCTTGCCCTTTCCTATGACATAAAGAATACAGGTAAATCCTCGAGGAATAATGGATTATCTATCATCTGACACATCAAAATAATTCTAGACTCTTGATCAATTGTGGACTTTTCAACCCTTGAGCCATCGGATAAGAATATGAAGAAATGATTTGGCATTCTAGTTTGACGGATAGGGTAGTCAAACGTTAATTTAATAGCTCGTGGTTCAATATCGAGCATTAATTCAAGAAGCATGGATGGTAGCTCAATTTGATTGGACAGAACAAATGGCTTTATCAAGAGACCAAGCACCTTCAAGAATGTAAGATCGCAAAAAGCTTCATATTCATTATGAATCATTGTACATTGCTTGAGAGTATGAGAACTCATCAAGTTGTTTCAAGTCATGTTAAGAATACGATAAAAAGGATTGGAAATTCGAATACAATCGAATTTCAATGTTCAGAGTTTAACAAGTTCAAGTTTCTGAACAAATATGAGACGTCATCAAATGACTAAATATTTGTTCACATATTGTGATTGAAAGGAGTTACATAATCAATTACGAATCAAGGTGTAATTGATTTGAGAGTTTTAGAATTCGTCGATAGGTTTCAAAGTTGTTTCAATAAAGTGATCCAAAGGATCCTTGATCTTGGATGAAGATCGAAATTCGAAGATTAAGGTTTAACAAGTTTAACTTAATCGATATTCTTCAAAGAAGTTTGAGTTACAAGAGTTTGGCCAAGCAAATCAAGTTGATTTGAATTGAAAGGATTTTTGGAGAAGTTATGGAAGATAACATCTCTTCGTCGATTGATCAAACGAAATATTTAACCACAACATTACCATATAGGGCAAATATACCAAAAATGCTCCAAAATCAACACAACTCGATTTCTAGGTCGATACATCGTTTCTAGGCTCATAATATAACATGCTAAACATGCATACGTACTCATCATTCCATCAAAAGCCTAGATCATGCCACTTATCAACTAGGGCAAATTTTACAAACATGCTTAAACGTAAGAAATAGCTAGAGAGAGGTTCGATTTATACCTCTAGGATGTTCGTAGAGCTTCGTAGGCTTGATTAACACTCTCTTAACTCAATTTCAACTTCTAAACATGGAGAAATGAAAGAAAGAGTGTTGGAAATTGAAATAATGAGGTAAGAGGAGTCCAAAATGTATAGTTTACCTCTAGAATCACCTCGCCGGAGCTTCGTCGGAGCTCGCCGGAAGTTCACCGGAGTCTTCGCCGGAATCTTCCTAGTGAATTCTTAGGGAGAGAGTGAAATGGTGGAGAGAGAGAGAGGAGGTTTTATTTATAGAGGGAGGTGAAGGGTAATTTCGGAATTACCGAAAGTCAAAAAGTTAAAGTGATTGTCATTCGCTTGTCACATCGGTCACTTTAACATCACCTCACGTCAACTCCACATCTCCTCGTGTCATTGCACGGGAGACTGTGATATTTTTTCAATACCCGAATATTTATCGATCGATATTATCCCGATACGAAAATGTCGGATCACCAAATAAATAATCGAGATTAATTAAACTCATTAATAATAATTAATTTCCCCCAATAAAAAAAGGCAATTAAATGATGCCAATATAATAATTTTCCAAAATAAATCGATCGTGACATTCAGAATTAATTCGATAGCAAAATATAAATTTCGGAAATATGATAAATATATTTAAAATTTACGAGGGGCGTTACATTCTCCCCCATTACAAAAAATTTCGTCCTGAAATTTCACTGATTACAAAAAGAGTTCGGGATACTTCTCCTTCATCTTGTCTTCAAGTTCCCACGTAGCTTCTTCCGTGCCATGATGCTTCCAAAGAACTTTGACAAGGTTGATCTTCTTGTTGCGGAGCTCTTGAGTTTTGAAATCCATGATTGCCTCGAGTTCTTCTTTTTATGTCAAATCGGGCTGGAGCTGAACTTCGTCTTGATGAATAACGTGTCTTGGATCGAAGATATACTTCCGCTATTGCGACACATGAAAGACGTTGTGAACATTCCCGAAACTGGGTGGCAAAGCCAAACGATATGCTATGGCTCCAATTCTTTCTAAAATCTCATAAGGACCAATATATCGAGATCTAAGCTTACCTCTAGCTCCAAAACGAATGATTCCCTTCGAGGGCGATATCTTCAAAAATACCTTATCTCCGACTTCAAAAGTCAACTCAGTTCGTCTTTTATCAGCGTAAGACTTCTGTCAATCTTGAGCTTTTTTGATTCTAGTGCGAATTTGTCGAACGATTTCTATCATCTCAGCGATTGAGTTAGGTCCTAAAACTTTTTGTTCTCCAACTTCATCCCAATACAAGGGAGATCTGCACTTTCTTCCATAAAGTGCTTCATACGGGGCCATTCCAATGGTGGCTTGAAAGCTGTTGTTGTATGCAAATTCGATCAACGGCAAAACAGCCTCCCACTTCACCCCTTGATCCAGAACGACTGTTCTGAGCATATCCTCCAGGGTTTGAATGGTCCTTTCAGTTTGACCGTCAGTTTGCGGGTGAAATGCAGTGCTAAAGTTCAATCGAGTTCCGAGTTCTTTCTGTAGGCTAGTCCAAAATCGTGATGTGAACTTCGCATCTCTGTCAGATGTGATTATCGTTGGCACTCCATGCAGTTGTATGATTTCTTTGACATAAAGCTGGGCCAACTTATCTGATCCATACGTAATCTGGATCGACAGAAAATGTGCACTTCTGGTTAAGCGGTCCACAATCACCCAAATGGCAGTGTTCCCTCTTTGGGACTTGGGTAGACCGGTCACAAAATCAATTGCTATTGCATCCCATTTCCATTCGGGGATATCAAGCGGCTGTAACTTACCATACGACCTTTGATGCAATGTTTTTACCTGTTGACATGCCAAACATCGTTCTACGAACAGGGCTATGTCTCGCTTTATACCTTCCCACCAAAATTTAGACCTCAAGTCTTGGTACATCTTTGTACTTCCAGGGTGGGCAGCATACGGTGTTTCGTGTGCTTCTCTCATGATTTCTTCTTTCAAATCATCCACCTTCGGCACACACAATCTTCCGTCGTACATTATGGCATTATCAGAAGCTTCTTGAAAATTTTTGGCTTTCTTCTCGCGGATCTGAAGTCATATCTTCTCCAAATTTTCATCCTTTCTTTGTTCTTCCACAATTCTCGTCCTTAGATCAGGACTTGCCAATAAGGCTGCTTACCGTTTCTGGTGGCGAAATCACTTCAAGATTTAGCTTCTCCATCTCCTTGACTAGTTTGTTCTCTTGTGTTATCGCGACACAAGCTTTAGCTGGAGCCTTTCTGCTCAACGCATCAGCTACTGAATTAGCTTTACCAGGATGGTAATTTATGATTAGATCATAATCCTTCACTAGTTCCAACCATCTTCTTTGCCTCATATTCAGATCTTTCTGCTCAAAGAAGTACTTGAGGCTCTTGTGGTCAGTGAAGATTGCACATCTAGCTCCATAGAGATGATGTCTCCAAATCTTCAGCGCATGCACAATGGCTGCTAATTCTAGGTCATGGGTTGGATAATTCAATTCGTGCGTCCTCAATTGACGTGATGCATACGCAATCACCTTGCCTTCTTGCATCAATACACAACCTAGACCGTTCTTGGAGGCGTCAGTATACAGTTCGTAGTCTTTGTCTGCCTCTGGTACTGCCAAAATTGGGGCAGTGATTAAGAGTTCCTTTAAACGTTGGAAACTCGTTTCACACTCTTCTGTCCAAGTATACTTAATTACTTTCCTCAAAAGTTGAGTCATCGGTCTGGCAATTTTGGAAAATCCCTCGATGAATCTGTGATAATATCCTGCCAGTCAAAGAAAACTTCGAACTTCGTTCGGGGTTTTAGGATCTTCCCACTCCTTCACAGCTTGTATCTTAGCTGGGTCCACTTTAATTCCTTCAGCGGAGACTATGTGTCCTAGGAACATCACTTCTTTCAGCCAAAATTTGCATTTGCTGTATTTAACATACAGTCTCTCCTTTCGTAGGGTTCTTAAGATTGTTCTTAAATGTTCTCGATGTTCTTCCTCACTCTTCGAATAGATGAGAATATCATCTATGAATACTAGAACAAAATTATCTAGGTATGGATGAAACACGCGATTCATAAGATCCATGAATACTGCCGGTGCATTTGTCAATCCAAAAGGCATCACTACAAACTCATAGTGGCCATATCTTGTTCTGAACGCGATCTTGGGAATATCCGTTGAACGGATTTTGAGCTGATGGTATCCGGACCTAAGGTCAATCTTTGAAAAGACCTTTGTTCCCTTAAGTTGATCAAAGAGATCGTCGATTCTTGGGAGTGGATATTTGTTCTTCAAAGTGAGTTTGTTCGACTCTCGGTAGTCAATACACATACGCATAGATCCATCTTTCTTTTTCACAAAGAGAACAGGCGCTCCCCAAGGCGATGCACTGGGTCGAATGAATCCCAAGTCTAGCAATTCTTGCAATTCCTTGGGGGCCATTCTATACGGAGCTTTAGAGATAGGAGTTGTACCTGGTTCGAGATCAATAACAAATTCTAATTGCCTATCTAGCGGCAATCCAGGTAGCTCATTGGGAAAGACGTCTTCGAACTCTCTGGTGACTTCAACGTCACTAACCACTATGTCCTTCTTGTCATCCTCATTGAGGTACACAAGGAAAGCTTGACTATCTTCCATGTTGGTCAATCGGTATGCTTGCATTGCAGAAATTAAGGGAATCTTAGTTCCTTTCCAGACTTTGTACAAATGTACAGGTTCTCTTCCAGACTGCCCAAAGGACACAATTCAGTCCTTGCACCGAATGGTAGCATGGTTTTCTTTTAACCAGTCCATTCCTAGTATGACGTCCACGTCTGTCATTTACAGGACGTTCAACCCGTTGGCTCTTAATATACATGTTCCAAAAGAGATCTCTAGGGTCAGGCAGACAAGGTTCGAGAGGGTTGATCCACCGGTCGGGGTGATTATGCACAAATCGTTCTTAGTTTTCTCGGTACTAAGCCCTAGGTTCTGGATACAGTCTTCAGACACAAATGAATGTGATTCGCCGGTGTTAAAAAGCACAATGATCGGTGACTGGTTTACTAATCCCATACCTGTCAGGTTTCCCTGATCTTCCTTCTCCTTCGGCTGATCAAGAGCGTAGGCTCTTTCCTGACGTGCTGGCTGCTGAGCTTGCTGATGTTGATTTTGCTGCTGCGGCGGCTGTTGTTGCTGTTGTGGCTGCTGAGGCACCTACTGAATCGTTTTGGCTTGAAAGGCACGATTGCGGTTGTTTCTGGGTTTCTGTTGGCCTTGCAGTGCTCGTAGTTGAGTATTGCCTTGGTTGCCTTGGCACTGATTCCAAAAATCTTTGTGATTGTTACCCTGGCGACACTGTGATGAATAGTGTCCCATTTTTCCGCACACGATGTGCAGCGCATTCTCCTGGGTGATCTCTTCCACAGCGGTTGCAGAGTTTGACGGCAAAGTTTCCTTGGCAGCTGTTCCCTTGGTTTTGGAAGTTCCTCTGATTTTCAACTTGATTGTTGCGAAAATTCTGGCTGCCTTGCCAGTTTCTCCTCTGTCCAGTTGCCGGAGTCTGTGAAACATCGTCCTGCTTTCTTTTTGTCCCTGTTCCAGTGGGTTGCACGGGTTTGTTGGCCAAGAGAGCAGCTCGCAGTCCATTCTTTAGTGCTGCTTCGATGTTCAAGGCCCGCTGCAGTGCGTCGGTATAATCTAGCCAAGATAAGCAAGCAAGAGAGGCTTGGATGTCTGTTTTCAGTCCAGACATGAATTGGAGCGCCTTCTTCTGCTCGGTGTTTGATAACTCTCATAAAGAGTTATCTTTTGGTCTCTTTCCATGAACTTTAGATGTTGTTTTGAATAAGATGCTTAATAATCATAGTCCTTTTTTCTTGTTTGTAAATAGGTTATGATATTTTAAACTATGCAAGTATTAATAAGTTTTTGCAAGCTTTAGGTGAAGTTTTGACCAGGTTCGGAATGCTAGAGCTTACCTGCCGCATGCGGATAAAAGACATGCTTGAGCATAGGAGATGCATGAACAAGAGGGCTGAAGACTTTCTATTTCCGGGACCACTAGGGGACAAGAATAAAGGTAATTGTTAATCTTGTCTGCTGGAAGGACAGGTGGCACAAACAGAGAGCTGATCCTTTGTCTGGACGAACCAGTGACACTTGAACAAGTGGATGCATCCAGGGGAGAGAGAGAAGATCAACGGCTGTGGGGAAGAAAGTGAGAAAATATCAACAAAAAAAGGGAGAATTAAGAGAGGACGGATAACATGTAACGCCCCCAACTGACCTTCCCAATTTGGGGTCGCGTTACATTGATGTTTCAGGTTTTGTTAAACATTTTCTCACTTTAAATAAATAAGCGGAAGACTTTAATTACAGGAAAGATAATTTAATAACATAAAGAAGTACTTCGAGTCAGTTTCAAAATAAAAGTATTCAAACAGTATTCAGAATTTGGGAAGGATATAACAGAGTGCGGTGCAGCAGTGTGTGTAGCGTGATGGTGACATGCATATGAAGATGCATGTCACAGGATCTATGGTCTTCAAAATCTTTCACTGCTCTGTTTACACCCCTGCTCGCCCATCCTTGCCGCTCAACCTGCGTATTTTAAAAATAATACGAGGGGCTGAGTACTAATGTACCCAATGAGAAACATGCCTGAAAACTTACATTATATATGAGAAATGCTATGCAACTCACGCAGATAGACACGGGGTTTTGTTGAAAGAAACCGTGCTATCTAAAACATTTTCTTTTGTGCGCTATTTTAACATGTTATTATATCTGTTATTGTTTTGTAACCGGAAGCTGGCCTACTTCCAAGTTACGATGACTAGTTAGGAATGATTAAACATTCAACACACTATCATCTAAGTGCACTAATCTCGGAATTCACTTCGAGATCCGATCGTATTTTAATTAATCAATCACTTCCCACAGGGTTTAAGGTCACTACCATTTCACCCGTGTTTCTTATCTTTTCAGGGTTTAAGGTCACTACCATTTCACCCGTGCATTTTATCTTTCCAGGCTTTAAGGTCACTACCATTTCTCCCAATTCTCAATCAAGTTTCCCAATTCACTAAATGAGTTCTAGCGCAGTTATGGAACCTGGTTCTAAACTCATTAGTAATACTCTCTGTCGATGGGAATCGACAGAGGACAGATACAATAGTACAAAATATGCATAGCAATCTCAACTTAAATCAAAGCATTTTTAACACATTTTGAAAAGGAAAAACACGCAATTGATTTTGTACTGAAATAGTTTCCCACCTGATGTTTGACTTTAGTTATAGATGTTTTCCGCTAACTTGAGCTTACTTCTCCGACTTTCAATCTCCTACAAATAATCAAGGATCACCAAATTAGGTCGGACGATCTAGGACAACGACAAGCTTAACCTAATCTAAAACCAACCCGCAATCAATTTATATCTTCCTTAATTCCTTTCATTCAATCCGGCATGGTTTATAACTCAAAATCCACATTCAATCTCATAACAATTCATATTCCAAAACCAAACACGTATCGAATCATATTCTCATGCTCAACATGCTTCCCATTTCTAATTTAAACTTAAGGGTTGAAAAGATTCGAAACGGGATGAAAAATAGCTCAAAAACCATGTTTTATACTTCAAGGTCGTAGCCCATCCCGAACGGAATGAGTCCGTCCCGAACGGGTTGGAAAACTAGCAAATAATTTCCCCCTGGCCGTGCTTGGTTCCGAGCGGAACCTACCCATCCCGAACGGGATGGGTATCCTGCTCTTGCACGCCCGTTCGAGACTCGTCCCGAGCAGGATGCTTCCGTCCCGTTCGGGACGAGTTGTCTTCTCCGACGAACTCGCCGGTTTCCACCCTGAAACTCGACATATTACCCATTCTACTCATCTGATTACATATGCAATCACATATTATCAATCCTTGGAATCCCTAGTACACGATTCTAGCCTTCAAACATGATTTAATCGCATATTACAAGAGGTGGGAAAAGGCTCACCGGAAATCCTTCCTCACGGCGGCGGCAATGGTTTCCGGCGATAAAACTCTACTTTCCGACCGTCCGAACGTTCTCTACACAATGGGGAACACCAATTTAGCGTTAAAACTCGGTTTCAAAGCCTAAATAACAAGATTCAATCTCAATTTCCAGAAAAACGGAGGTGGTGAACACCCTACCTTCTTACTTCGATATCTCCCTCGTTTCTCGTCCTCTCGGAGCCCACGAGTACTCAAAACAAAGCTTGGAACGAGAGCTTTCCAAAGGTGGTCACGGCTTGTCCATCAACGCCCTGATTTGGCCGGAATCTGGCCGGGAATGCAGTCTGACGGGGAAGGGTTTTGAAGGGGCTGCTCTCTTTTCTTTTTCTCTCTCTAGCTTAGGATAAATGGTGAATAATGAAATTATTTTACTCTATATATTTGCCATAATTCCTTAATTCATAATGCATATAATTATACATATATATACACCATAATATTATTTCCATCTCTTATTATAATATGTGTATAGTATGACTTAATTATCCATACAATTCCCAACATAATAACTCCAAAAATCCATGATCTTTATAATTCCAAAAATTAATCTCCCATTATCTCAAATTCTCACCTTGATATTTCCCATAAATCTTGATAATTCCCTCAAGATTATTGAATAACCAAGCTCAAAATATAATTAAGTTCTCCAATCCCAATCAAATAAATTTGAATGCTTCCCAATCAAAGAAATTCCCCTTCATTAAAATCAATTGATCTTTACAATAGATTAATTAAGCTTGGGGTATTACATCCCCTCACCCTTATAAAAATTTTCGTCCTGAAAATTTAAAATGCTTCGAAAAGCTCGGGATACTTCTCCTTCATCTTCTCTTTCAATTCTCATGTCGCTTCTTCGTATCCATGATGGCTCCATAGCATATTCACGAGCGGAATTGACTTATTTCAGAGTTCTTGAATCTTTCGATCCAAAATCGCTTCCGGTCGTTCCTCATATTGCAAAATTGGGCTTAAAATCACCTCTTCTTGGTGAATCACATGCCTAGGGTCATAAACGTACTTCCTCAGCTGAGACACGTGAAACACATTATGTATATTACCCATGCTTGGGGGTAGTGCCAATTTGTATGCTACTGGACCAATGCGCTCTAATATCTCATACGGTCCAACATAGCGTTGTCTCAATTTTCCTTTTAACTCCAAAACGCACTATGCCCCTAGAAGGCAAAACTTTGAGGAATACCTTATCCCCAACTTCAAAACTCAATTCTGTCCTCCTCGAGTCGGCATAAGATTTCTGCCTACTCTACGCTTCCCTTATTCTTCCTATGATCTGCCGGACAATCTCAATCATTTCATTAATAGCGTCCGGTCCAATTACTTTCCGTTCTCCTATCTCGTCCCAGTACAGAGGCGAACGACACTTCCTTCCGTACAAAGCTTCATAGGGAGCCATCCCGATTGTTGCCTGATAACTGTTATTATAGGCAAACTCAATCAGAGGCAAAATCGGTTCCCAACTGCCTCCTCGGTCTAAGACCACTATTCTTAGCATGTCCTCAAGAGTCTGGATTGTCCTCTCAGATTGCCCATCTGATTGAGGGTGAAACGCCGTACTGAAATTCAGGCGAGTCCCCAACTCCTGTTGTAAGCTCATCCAAAAACGAGATGTGAACTTCGCATCTCTGTCAGACGTAATAGATTTCGGCACTCCGTGCAGTCTGACTATCTCTCGGACATATATCTGAGCTAATTTGTTTGACCCATAATTTACCTTCATCAGTAAGAAATGAGCACTCTTGGTCAGACGATCCACAACAACCCATATCACTGTATTCCCTTTTTGTGATCTTGGTAACCCCGTTACGAAATCCATGGTGATATGTTCCCATTTCCACTCAGGAATGTCTAACAGCTGCAACTTTCCATAAGGCCGTTGATGTAACGCCTTAACTTGTTGACAAACCAAGCATTTCTCCACGTACAAAGCTACATCCTTCTTCATACCATCCCACCAGTACTTAGTTTTCAGATCTTGATACATTTTAGTACTTCCTGGGTGAGCGGTATACGGCGTATCATGAGCCTCACTCAAGATCTCATTCCTCAACTCCTCACTGTTCGGCACTAAGATTCTATCCCTGAATAATAGAGCATTATCGGGTGCTTCTCGATATTCCCCTACCGGCTTCACTCTTAATTTCTAGCGCAACTTCTCAATCTCTACGTCCCTCCTCTGTGCCTCAACTATTATTTCCCTCAGGTCTGGCACTACTTTCAATGCTGTCACTTCGCACTTCCTCCTCTCTGAAGGAAATATTACTTCTAGGTTGAGTTTCTCAAACTCTCTGATTAGTCTGCCTTCTCTTGTAAGCATACAGCCCAATTGTGCTTCTCCTTTCCTGTTCAAGGCATCTGCTATTGAGTTAGCTTTGCCTGGGTGATAATTTATCGTCAGATCGTAATCATTCACGAGTTCTAACCATCTCTTCTGCCTCATACTCAGAATTTTCTATTCAAAGAAGTACTTTAGACTCTTATGGTCAGTGAATATGGCACACTTCACTCCGTAGAGATAGTGTCTCCAAATCTTTAACGCGTGTATTACGGCCGCTAACTCTAAATCATGAGTTGGATAGTTCACTTCATGCGGTCTTAACTGCCTTGATGCATAAGCTATCACCTTCTCGTCCTGCATCAACACACAACCTAGTCCATTCTTAGACGCATCGATATACACTTCAAAATTCTTATCTGATTCCGGCACAGCAAAGACTGCCCCGGTTGTTAACAATTGCTTCAACTTCTGGAAGCTCTCTTCACATTCTTCTGACCATACGAATTTCACACCCTTCTGCAGTAATTGAGTCATAGGCTTCGCGATCTTTGAGAAACCTTCAATGAATCTCCTGTAATAACCAGCTAAACCCAGAAAACTGCGAATCTCATTCGGTGTACTTGGTGACTTCCAGTCCATCACGGTTTGAATCTTGGCTGGATCTACATTGATTCCGTCTGCCGAAACAATGTGACCCAAGAACGTCACTTCTCTCAGCCAAAATTCACATTTGCTGAATTTGGTATACAGTTTCTCGTCTCTCAAGGTCTGTAATACCATTCTCAAATGTTGTTCATGTTCCACTTCGCTCTTCGAGTATATCAGAATGTCATCGATAAATACCAAAATGAAGTTATCGAGATATGGATGAAATACTCGATTCATTAAATCCATGAATACTGCAGGTGCATTTGTGAGTCCAAATGGCATTACTACAAACTCGTAATGGCCATATCGAGTTCTGAACGCTGTCTTCAAAATATCTTCCTTCCGAATCTTCAATTGATGATACCCCGATCGAAGATCGATCTTAGAGAATACCTTTGCTCCACTGAGCTAATCAAATAGATCATCGATTCTTGGTAACGGGTATCTATTCTTCAGCGTTAACTTGTTTAGCTCCCTATAATCAATGCACATACGCATCGACCCATCCTTCTTCTTTATAAATAGAATCGGTGCACCCCATGGTGACACGCTAGGCCTTATATAACCCATGTCCAACAGTTCCTGTAATTGGACCTTCAGTTCTTGCAACTCCTTCGGGGCCATGCGGTACGGCGCTTTGGAGATTGGTGCCGCACCCGGTTCCAGATCGATAGTGAATTCCACCCGTCTGTCTGGTGATAATCCTGGTAGTTCTTTCAGAAACACATCCTCGAACTCTCTCACTATCGGCACATCCTGCACTGTTAGCTCTGGTTTCTCTTCTCCTTCCAAATACACTAAGAAGGCTTGATTCTCCATTTTCCGCAACAACTTCGTTGCCTGAATTGCAGAGATTACTGGCACTCTCTGCCTTTTCCTGAATCCATGCATGAATGCCTCCTCATTCCCTTGCTGTGGAATGATCACTCTTCTCTCACGACACAAGATCGTCGCCTTATTTTCCGACAGCTAATCCATTCCTAGGATTATGTCTACATCGTGAATGTCCAATACGTTCAACTCTGTTACTTGAATCTCATTCTCGTCAAGCTTGATTCTCAAGCCTCGGCACACTAAAGTAGAAATAATGGTTTCCCCTGAAGTTATCGCTACGTTCAAGTCATGACTATTCTTCTCTACCTTAAGTTCTAGTGCCTCAACACATGCAGATGAAATGAATGTATGCAATGCTCCAGTATCAAATAATACCATAATAGGTATATTATTAATGCATCACATACCTGCCAAGTTTCCATCATCTTGATTGCAATCCAGAGCATAGGCTCGGGCTCTCCTCTGCTGACCATCTCCACCCTGCTGATTTCCCTCTTGGTTTCTAGGCGGAGCCTGATTACCTTGCCTGCCTCCTCCTCGGTTCCCTGCATTTCCTCTCCATGGATGGCGGTGCCCCCTGATTGCTCTCAGCTGTTGGTTTGCCGGCCTCTGGAAATTTTGGCGGTTTCCCTCTCTTGTTTGTGGTGTGGCACACTGATAAGCAAAGTGCCCTAGGCCACTGCAGTTAAAACATCTGATTTCTCCTCGCCGGCAATCCCCAGGATGTCTCTTCCCACATCTTGGACAGCTCTGCTGACCCATGTCTCTCTGGTCACGCCTCTGAGCTGGTTGGGGATTGTTTCTCTGATAGTTCTGATTTTCGTTCCTCCATTGGAAGTTCTGCTGCCTGCCTTGGTCGTGGCGTTTCTGACTGCCTTGCCCTTGCACAAATTTCCTTGGCGGCTCTTCCCATTTTCTCTTCTGAATCGGGACTGGGGCTTGTACCTCCTGTACTTTCCATCCAGGCATCTTCTTCTTATTTTTGGACGCCTTAATGTCCAATGCATGACTCAGCAACTCCTGATAACTCAACCCCTTCTTGGTTGCCAGCTGCGTGCGGATTTTCTCGCACAAACCGTCCCTTAACTTCTCTGCCATTTTCTGTGGCGTGTCCGCCAGATGCGGCGCCATCTGAAGAAGCTCTCCAAATTTCGTGTCATACTCCTCCACTGACAACTTCCCTTGTTCAAACAGAAAGAACTCCACTTCCCTTTCCTTCCTATACTGTTTCGGGTTATACTTCTCGTACAACGCCTCCTTGAACCTATCCCAACTTAAATGGTCCCCCTCTGCTGGTGCGACCGACTTCACCTAGGTCTCCCACCATCTATCTGTCTTTCCTTTCAACTGATATGACATACAATTGATTTTCTCTGCCTCTGAGCACCTCATGTGCTTGAAAATCTTTTCAAGTTCCCTCACCCAGTCTTCTGCTGCTGCTGGGCCTCCGGTCCCATCAAATGTTGGAGGCTGCTGCTTCCTAAATGTTTCCACCCATTTGACTGATGGAATTTCCGGTGCATTTCCATGCGGTGGTGGAAATTGTCCTTGTTGCCCTACAGCGCTCTCATCATCAGACAAGATCTCAAACTCCTCATACCCTTGGTTTGTAGGGACTTCCTCCCAGTGTGGTTCCTCATAAATCGGTTGTGGGTTTGCTCTCCCATGTCCCCTGCCTCTCTGGCCTCTACCTCTACCTCGGCCACGGCCTCTGCCTCTGCCACAGCCTCTTCCTCTGCCCTGCTCAATATATTCCATTGATTATCTCTGCAAAACAATATTAGTTAGCACTTCACAATAATCCCAACAACATATCCATTACTCAATCAAAAACTCTTAAACAATCCACCAATCAATACATAATAAAAACAATCCTTCAACAGCCAAAATAATTCCACATTACATCGTTCTCTCACCAGTCATCATGATAAGGTCCACAAATGTCAACATACATCAATAATAACCATCAAAAGGTCCAAAACGAAATACAGAATAACCAAAATGATAAAATCATTGCATCAATCACTCAGATCCCTCAGACGGGTCCTCCTCCTCCTCTTCATCATCATCCTCTTCCTTCATCGGTTCCTTTCCCCTATCCTGAGCTACTGTCCTCCACTCTCGATTGCCCTCTGTGTCGCTGGATAGGCATATCGGCACCTGTCTCGTCCCATAACCATGAATGGTCCCATGACCACCAAACATGTCCTCCTGTACACTAGGGGTCAGTTTAGGCCACATCTCCGCGCTGTCCCATCCTGAATCATGTGCCTGATTAACCCTGTTGGGCCCTCCCATATCCTGTTGTGGCTGCTGAAACGATGGTACGGGCGGCCTAAAATCTCCTGAAGGCAACATCGGATCCTGATACTATGTAGGAGACTGGACTGAAGCCACATGTCACTGAAAGCATAAGGATCATAAGTCCCTCCCTGTGGATATCCGGGCGGAAATGACATATACGCTACTGCAGGCGTACTCGGTACAGGTCGTACCCTCGGTCGTGACGTAGGTATAGGCACGGACGCAGCCTGGGCAACGACTGGTGCTGGCGGCGGCGCTGGAGTCCACTGCGGTGATGAAGTCCTGGTCCTGGATGCCTGAGTGCCTCTGGAAGATGCTGGCGAAGGATTCCCCTCCGCAACCACCTTTTAAATCAAGTCTCCCATAAAACGATGATAACTCCCCACAGTACCTGTCTCGCTATCACAGTGCCATCTAGTTAATGATAACACCCAGTTGGTCCACCTGTCTGGCATCAGGTTCATCGTCCTTTCCACCGTCTCCCTGTCCGTTACTCCTTAATATCGCACCCTCTCCCATAATGCCAGGTATTCCACCAATGCCGACAAGAGGTTCTCATCGGGAAAAGGAAGAAGCTCTCTGAACCGTCTCACAATCCTGTCCTGGGGGTCCATATGTCACCAAATCAATTAATACACGATCAGTACGAGGTCATATAGAATAAATACACCACACACCCTGTTGAGGTTCCTTCGGATCCTCGCATATACTAACTCACTCCAAGTCTGACTACATCTGCCAGTCTCACTATGTACATTCTGTACGACTACATGTTAGCTTGTAGTTTCTACAAGTCATTTCACTCTCACTACTCAAACCAATCAACACAATAAGGAAATTTTCAATTTCCACACCCAAAGTCAAGTTCTAAGTTCGATTATCAAAATATCTTCTCATTCCACTCTTACAACACCAACTCACCATAACTTAACAATAAAAAAAATGCCTTTTCAAGGCCCACAGTTAATTAGTCATTCGTGATCTGTCCCAGTCATCCCTTAGTTCATCCCCAAATTATGCCATACTATAGCTCATTATTCATCTAGCACATCTATAGTCATAACACCAAGGTTTTAAATGCTTGCAATAAATTCATCAATCAAGTCAACCCATTCATACTTTAAAGAAAGGTCACCTCACCGGTGCCGAATGAAAACAATTCTCAACTTTTGAAACATTAAGTCCTGCAACCCATAAAATTTTCAAACTTTCACAATTAAAGTTTTCGCAAAATCAACACTTTCAACAACTTCATCAACAACAGATATTAGCATTCTTGCTTAACACAAACTCAGTCCAAGTCAAAAGCAATTCCACCTCCTTATTCCACCTAAACACTTGTTTCCTTTCAATCTTTCAAATCACTTTCACATATTCATAATGTTTTCAAAACATTCAAATAGTACTGAAATTGCAAGCAGGGAAACTTTTAAATTTTGAAAACATACTTGGGTGGCGCAGGATGGAGTAGGGTGTAAACACGAGCGAACACTTCACACGACTTTTAAATTTTCAAATACTTTTAAGACTGGAAGTTTCAAAATATTTTTAAATCATTTAAAACTTCAAAACTCACGCTCTGATACCACCTCTGTACCGCCCCCAACTGACCTTCCCAATTTGGGGTCGCGTTACATTGATGTTTCAGGTTTTGTTAAACATTTTCTCACTTTAAATAAATAAGCGGAAGACTTTAATTACAGGAAAGATAATTTAATAACATAAAGAAGTACTTCGAGTCAGTTTCAAAATAAAAGTATTCAAACAGTATTTAGAATTTGGGAAGGATAGAACAAAGTGCGGTGCAGCAGTGTGTGTAGCGTGATGGTGACATGCATATGAAGATGCATGTCACAGGATCTATGGTCTTCAAAATCTTTCACTGCTCTGTTTACACCCCTGCTCGCCCATCCTTGCCGCTCAACCTGTGTATTTTAAAAATAATACGAGGGGCTGAGTACTAATGTACCCAATGAGAAACATGCCCGAAAACTTACATTATATATGAGAAATGCTATGCAACTCACGCAGATAGACACGAGGTTTTGTTGAAAGAAACCGTGCTATCTAAAACATTTTCTTTTGTGCGCTATTTTAACATGTTATTATATCTGTTATTGTTTTGTAACCGGAAGCTGGCCTACTTCCAAGTTACGATGACTAGTTAGGAATGATTAAACATTCAACACACTATCATCTAAGTGCACTAATCTCGAAATTCACTTCGAGATCCAATCGTATTTTAATTAATCAATCACTTCCCACAGGGTTTAAGGTCACTACCATTTCACCCGTGTTTCTTATCTTTTCAGGGTTTAAGGTCACTACCATTTCACCCGTGCATTTTATCTTTCCAAGGTTTAAGGTCACTACCATTTCACCCAATTCTCAATCAAGTTTCCCAATTCACTAAATGAGTTCTAGCGCAGTTATGGTACCTGGTTCTAAACTCATTAGTAATACTCTCTGTCGATGGGAATCGACAGAGGACAAATACAATAGCACAAAACATGCATAACAATCTCATCTTAAATCAAAGCATTTTAACACATTTTGAAAAGAAAAAACACGCATTTGATTTTGTACTGAAATAGATTCCCACCTGATGTTTGGCTTTAGTTATAGATGTTTTCCGCTAACTTGAGCTTACTTCTCCGACTTTCAATCTCCTACAAATAATCAAGGATCACCAAATTAGGTCGGATGATCTAGGACAACGACAAGCTTAACCTAATCTAAAACCAACCCGCAATCAATTTATATCTTCCTTAATTCCTTTCATTCAATCCGGCATGGTTTATAACTCAAAATCCACATTCAATCTCATAACAATTCATATTCCAAAACCAAACATGTATCGAATCATATTCTCATGCTCAACATGCTTCCCATTTCTAATTTAAACTTAAGGGTTGAAAAGATTCGAAACGGGATGAAAAACAGCTCAAAAATCATGTTTTATACTTCAAGGTCGTAGCCCATCCCGAACGGAATGAGTCCATCCAGAACGGGATGGACAACTAGCAAATAATTTCCCCATGGCCGTGCTTGGTTACGAGCGGAACCTACCCATCCCGAACGGGATGGGTGTCCTGCTCCTTCATGCCCGTTCGAGACTCGTCCCGAGCGGGATGCTTTCGTCCCGTTCGGGACGAGTCGTCTTCTCCGACAAACTCGCCGGTTTCCACCCTGAAACTCGACATATTACCCGTTCTACTCATCTGATTACACATGCAATCACATATTATCAATCCTTGGACTCTCTAGTACACGATTCTAACCTTCAAACATGATTTAATCGCATAGAGGTGGGAAAAGGCTCACCGGAAATCCTTCCTCACGGAGGCGGCAATGGTTTCCGGCGATAAAACTCTACTTTCCGACCGTCCGAACGTTCTCTACACAATGGGGAACACCAATTTAGCGTTAAAACTCGGTTTCAAAGCCTAAATAACAAGATTCAATCTCAATTTCCGAAAAAACGGAGGTGGTGAACACCCTACCTTCTTACTTCAATATCTCCCTCGTTTCTCGTCCTCTCGGAGCCCACGAGTACTCAAAATGAAGCTTGGAACGAGAGCTTTCCAAATGTGGTCACGGCTTGTCCGGAAACGCCGTGGTTTGGCCGGAATATGGCCGGGTATGCAGTCTGACGGGGAAGGGTTTTGAAGGGGCTGCTCTCTTTTCTTTTTCTCTCTCTAGCTTAGGATAAATGGTGAATAATGAAATTATTTTACTCTATATATTTTCCATAATTCCTTAATTCATAATGCATATAATTATACATATATATACACCATAAATTATTTCCATCTCTTATTATAATATGTGTATAGTATGGCTTAATTATCCATACTATCCCCAACATAATAACTCCAAAAATCCATGCATATACTTCCAAAAATTAATCTCCCATTATCTCAAATTCTCACCTTGATATTTCCCATAAATCTTGATAATTCCCTCAGGATTATTGAATAACCAAGCTCAAAATATAATTAAGTTCTCCAATCCCAATCAAATAAATTTGAATGCTTCCCAATTAAAGAAATTCCCCTTTATTAAAATCAATTGATCTTTACAATAGCTTAATTAAGCTTGGGGTATTACATAACACTCGTGGGAGATACGCACGCATAGAAGGTGATCGGCGATTGAAGAACCAGCTGAGAGAGGAAGTTACCGGAGTAGAAGGGATCATCATCGATAGTTTGTTTTAGATTTTCAAGTTGTATTTTGATGATGAATGATCTCATGCTTTTATTTCCTTTATTTTCGAATATGAGCTAACTCTATTTAACACTTGGGTTGTGGAACAAAACATCATTTTCTTGAATATATGTTAGGAGTGAGTTTCGCATGACTGAACTTATCTTTGATCCTGTTTTCAATCATTTTTTGAGCACGACTGTGGATAGAAACCCATCACTTGTGGAGATCGAAAGGTGAAATAGGCCGGGGGGATCTTAGATAATTGTGTTAACTTCATAGACATATGAGATGACATAACTTAATCGAGCTTAGTTTGATTACTTCATCATTCAATCACTGAGAGAGGCATAGACATATGAATCCTAGTGAGAGGGTGTAGATCTAGTAGAACGACAGTTTGCTAGGCAGGTTTAGAAAAAGTTCTAAGGTTCAGGGGAATGCGAGACACAAACTCTAGCATATAGGATAGCAGTGATGAATTGTATTCCATAACCCGAGTGTGGTTTTTAGTAATTGTGAACTCATCTATAATATTTATGCTCATTTTGTGGAACGAAGACATATTGTTGATCTTAGCTTTAGTCGGAATTATAGTTTATGCATATTTATGTTTTGATTAGAATTAAGACAAAAACATTCCCCTTAATTGCAAACAATTCATAGTGCACGATTTAGAAACCCACTCCCTTGGGTACGATATATGGTCTCACTTGACTATATTACTTGTGATCTGTGTATACTTGCACATGAGTCCTGTAGTAACACTATAGCACACAACAAGTTTTTGGCGCCGTTGCCTGGGAGTGGCTAAACTTAAATCTGAATGCTTCTGAATTGTTTGAATATTATATTATATGATCTATCTGATTTTGGAAACTAATCATTTTCATAATGCAGGAAGGTCAGTAGTTTATGAGTGAAAGGATTGTGAGAGAACTCTTTCCATTTGATCTAGAAATTGAGAGGACTTTTAGAAGGAATAGAAGGAAACAAAAAATCAGAAAAATGGCTAAAGAAAACCCAGAGAGAATCATTGATGAGAAGGACAGAATAATCAGAACAGTCATGGCACCGAGGTTTATTGATTTTGATCCTGGAGTGGTGAGACCTGAAGTGCAGGCACAACGTTTTGAGCTGAAGCCAGTCATGTTTCAGATGTTACAGAATTTAGGACAGTTCAGTGGACAAGCCACAGAGGACCCCCATCTTCACTTAAGATCATTCTTGGAGGTCTGTGATAATTTTAAACTGCAAGGAGTAACACCTGAAGCATTGAGGATGCGCCTATTTCCTTTCTCCTTGAGGGATAGTGCTAAGACTTGGCTCACAAATCTAACACCAGGATCTATAACAACCTGGAATGAGCTAGCTGAAACTTTCTTGATGAAGTATTTTCCTCCTACTAGGAATGCTAGGTGTAGAAATGCAATCATGTCCTTTAAACAGGAATGTGATGAATCAGCCAGTGAGGCATGAGAAAGGTACAAAGAACTACTGAGAAGGTGTCCAACTCATGGAATCCCTTATGGTATCCAGATAGAGATTTTCTACAATGGGCTTGCTGAATTGTCCAACAGAGAGGTAAAAAGTGTGCTGGAGAAGATGGTAAACACCACAAGGAAGGACTGGTTTAAACATCTGGATGATTCGTTGTGAGCTTACAGGACAACCTATAAAACACCTTTGGGGATGTCTCCTTACAGGATTGTGATTGGGAAGGCTTGCCATTTGCCTTTAGAAATGGAGCATAAGGCATTTTGGGCCACTAGGAAACTGAATTTCGATCCGAAGACAAGTGGAGAGAAGAGGATGCTGCAGCTTAATGAGCTAGAAGAATTGAGGGTACAAAGCTATGCAAATGCAAAGATATACAAGGAAAAAGTGAAGAGATGGCATGACAGCAAGATTGTAGATAGAAACTTGGAAGAAGGACAGCAAGTTCTACTTTTCAATGCTAGGCTGAGGCTGTTTCCTGGCAAGCTCAAGTCCAGGTGGTCAGGACCCTTCACTTTGGTGAAGATTTATCCTCATGGAGCTGTGGAACGGAAAGATGAATGCACGGGGAGCACTTTTAAGGTCATTGGGCAGAGAGTAAAACAATATCATGAAAGAGGCTGGAGCAACCTGAAAGCTTCCTTCATATTGGAGGAACCTTAAAGTTGAGGTAACCTAAGCTATCATGAGGAATAGATGAAGCATGTGATGATAGCTTAAGATGTATATATATTTTTTATTCTGCATTTCTCTTCTTGCCTAGTTAAATTTAAATTTTCTGTGAATTAACCTTAGGATAGTTGAATGCTACAGCCTGTGAGTAGCATTGGTATTGAGAATAGTTGATCTAGTTAAATGAATATTTTAAGTATTCTGTGTAGAGGCACGAGTTTTAGTGCTTTATGCTATTATTATTATAAAAAAAAGAGAAAAGAGGAAAAAAAAGGAAATAGTAAATTTGGAATATGTGGATAGGGATTGAACACATAACTGTTGAGGAGAGAGAGTGCGGTTATTCCAAGGAATGGCGGTTTAGGAAAGTTACTTTTTGAATTGAAAAGAAAGGTTGTGTCTAATCAAGGGAATTTGAAGGGTTTTCCTTATTTCTGATACCAATTTTTACTTAAAGTGGGGTTATTTATATATTGTACATATTATTGCACAACTTCAAAAACACTCCGACTTTAGCAAATTTGGCAGAGGAAACCGGGAAATCTTGTGCATAAATCAAGAAGAGTGTGTCGAACAACAGGTACCAATTCTTATTTCACTTTACTCTCTTACTTGTGGGTGCTAAAATTCTGTTCCGAACTTGGTGTTCCTTGTTCTTGTTTGATCCCGCAACGAAGAATGGCTGGTATATTCGTGTCTTTGAAGTTTTTGCTGAATTGCTATTTGTGCTATAGATTAAAACTCTTAGTTCGCATGATTTGGAACCCATGAACTTGAATGTTATATTCGTTTTGGTTTCTATGATCATTGCAAGTCGCATGCAGTAGTTCTGACAAGATAATCTGACAAGTTTGTGTTAGGGCTCAAGATGATTTCAAATTCTCAACGGGTGTTTAATTCGTTGTGAGGAATTTTGAATGGACTCAAAGTTTGGGGGTAGATTTTTGACGTGTTGAGTGAATGATGGCCTATTCTTTTGTGCTCTTGGGATTTATGTTCGTATTGTAGAATTCCTTGTCTTTTTACTCATGAAGTCTGAGGATATGCCTTTTTGCAGATTTGAACATGAGGGTGAAGCAATCTGGAAAGAAGCAACCAGGGATGGAGATCGAATCCCCTGAAGCATCCCCAGAAAAGGCGAGTCCAGCCTCACCAAAGCCTAAAGTCATATCAAAGTCAAAGAAGCCGAAGCCTGTTCAAAAATTGAGGAGGTCGAGCAAGGCTGCTGCCTCTATCATGGCTCAAAGGAACGCGAAGTTACCACCCACCAGTGCAGAGAACCCAATTGAGATTCCTGATGAACCAGTCAAGAAGCCTAAAACTTCAAACCCTAAGACCAAAAAAGGGAATTTGATGGATTTGGTTAACGCGGCTACTTCAAAGCCTGCAAGGGAACCCGAGAAGGAAGTTGTTGTTGAAATAGAGGATGCACAGTCTAAAGATAAAGAATCCGAGGCGGAGGACAATGCTGAAGGCCAGTCTGAAGAGCCAGAAGCAGAACAAGAATCTGAGGGAGATGACAAAACTGAAGGCCAGTCTGAAGAGCCGGAAGCTGAACAAGAACCCGAGAAATCAGAGGGTAATGATGCTAGTACAAGGGACACAGAGGCAGGCCAGTCTGACGAGCCTATTGAGGAGAGTGAGCCAGAGACCCAGAATCAGCCTCTTGCCAAGGAGAAGGAAGTGAGTGAGAACACTGCAATTGAAGAGGAAGCTGAAGTAGCCAATGCTACATCATCAAAAGAGCAAGCAGCCACATCTGGTGGCAAGAAAATTGCAACAGGAAAGAAAACCGTACCTGAGAAAAATGCAACACCAAAGAAGAGGAAGCGAGTGGAAACTGTAGTGGATGATAAGGGTATTTTGAGGAGTAAGAATACATGAAAGCGTGTAAAGCAAGTTGCTGTTAAGGAAGTGGGAGAAGGTTCGGCAAAGAAGTCAGACAAGGATCGAAAAAAAGAAATCAAGCATGGAAAAGCCAAGGTGGTTGAACTATCTGCCGAAGAGATTGACCAGATTTCAAAGTTTTCAACAAAGCTACACAAGGAAAGAATGCAAGAACTTGCGGACAGAAAGCTTAACTTGGAGAGGGGATTCAAAGATCTTTCCAAATTGCCTGAAGCCATACTCCGCAGTGTCGAGCAGCAGGGGTGGGAGCCTTTCATTGTTATGCAGCCTGCACCAATTATTGCTTTAGTCCGAGAGTTCTACGCCAATTGTGAGCAATCAACGGGTGTGGATTATGAGATTAAGGCCACTGTCAGAGGAAATAAGGTGGTTTTAAATCCCAGAACAGTGCACGAAGTCTACGGCACACATCCACCATAGCCCGACACATTCATTCATTTGTTGAATTCAGTCATGAAGGAGCAGTTGGATGAAGCTTTGAGTGTTGTATCCGTGCCAGGCGCACGATGGGTGGACGAAACAAAGGATAACCTTTCTGCCTTGGCCAGTTTCTTGACAACCAAAGCCAATATTTGGATTCACTTTCTGCGGAACAAAATAAGCTCCACAAACCACAACACTTTGGTGGGATAGGATTGTATCTTGATGGTGGCCGCGATTGTGAAGGGCGACCCGATTGATATCGCACCGTTCATTATCGATTCCATTGGCGTCCAAGCTAGCAAGAAGGTCAGGCCACTCTTCTGCCCTTCGCTCATTTCAGAGCTCTGCAAGCGAGCAGGGGTTCTTTTCCATTCCGACGAGCCGAGGAGCATCGCGAAGAGCTACTTCAACATTCCATACCTAACAAAGCGCCATGCTCAAGCACAAGCCCGAGCTCAAGGGGAGGGGACTGCTGTGGCAAGCGATGCAATGGAAGCCTTGCAGCTTGAACTTTCGAAGATCAAAATGAAGCAAGCAAAGCTGCTGAAAGGATTCAGGATGATGCACAAGGTGCTGCTGAAAGTCAAAGCTCAAACCGCCAGATTGTTGAAGAAGAAGGGTGATCGTGTGAAGGCAAAGAAGGCTGCTGATGGTTCCGCCTGACGAACATGGTCCTTTCTAAACTCTCTAAACTTTTGCAAAAACAATTTCAAATTTCATTTGGTTATGTTATTTCTGTTTTTATGTTTTGGGTGTTAGTTTTTGTTGAATAGGTGTCTGGACTTCATGCTTATTCCATGTTAAAGCATGTCGTTCTATTTAGTCTTTATGATAATATGTTTTAAGGTTAGTAGTTGATTCTCCTCGTGCCCGATGATGTCTCGTTTGTCCTCATTCTTTCTTATGCATGCTTGGTTGTGACCGTGATTGTTGAAAGTCAATCCTCGTTTACTTTCATTGTTTAACAGTGTACATGATATCCAGATCTGCGAAACAAAGTGTGACTGCAACATTGCTTTTGAATAAACCTGATATGCTAGACATATGCTTGAGCTTAGCTGGTACTACGTCTTGAATTTCAAATTGTGAAATGTCATCTACCCTAAGTTCAATCTTGGTCAAAATGAATTATGTCTAAACATACTATTTAGAGATGATTGAGGCAGTTGTTTGATCTTTGTGCCTTCAGAAGATTCATTGGTTTTGATCGAATATCCCCTTGCACCTAGATTTTGAGCATGAGCCTTTTTCTTGTTAACACCTACTTCATGTTAAGCCAAATTCCAAACACGTCCTATTCTAGAGGGTTGTTCCGACTTAGTTCTACTCTAACATTGAGGACAATGTTATGTTCAAAGTTTGGGGGTGTCACTTCTTTTCGAAGTGTCATCTTTGGCCCCTTACTCTTAGAAAAGAAAAGAAATTTGTAGGCATTTTGGCCTGAAAAAAAAAAAGAAAAAAAAGAAAAAGAAAAATAAAAAGAAAAAGAAGGGAATGAATAAGGCAAGTGTATAGGAAATAAAGCTCATGCTGAGCTGAAAAAAAAATAAAAAAAAACAAAACAAAACAAAAGAGAAAAGTTAGAAAAGTGAATAAAATAAGTCCAAGAGAAGAGCAAGAAGTACAACACCTCTAGACTTGAGTCACTAAATCCAAATTTTCTCACCTTGAACCTTGGCCTAACATTAGAAGCCTTGAAAGTCCTTTCGATCTAAGTAGAATGTGAAGCCTATTAGTAGAGAACAAGAGAGGATGGACGGGTAGGAAAAGAAACATGACATTGATGAGCATTGAGGCTTGAATAAAGTAGTTAAAGTTAAGCTCAGCTATGATTTAGTTATCTTAAAATCTGATTTACTTTTCTGCGAACCTTGAAGTGTAAGATCGGGTGAGTGTATGTTGTTAAACTTTGTAAAGAACGAGGACTGAAGTTGAACAATCAAGAAAACTTACCATTCATGCTTTCTTTTTAATTTTTGCTGAGGGTTTCATAAAGAGGAGATAAACTATTCTTGCTTATTACTTGTGAACTTTGTTTCATGGTTGTTTAGTCTATTTTGGTTGCTTGAGGACAAGCAACATCTTAAGTTTGGGGGGTGATAACTCTCATAAAGAGTTATCTTTTGGTCTCTTTGCATGAACTTTAGATGTTGTTTTGAATAAGATGCTTAATAATCAAAGTCCTCTTTGCTTGTTTATGCTTGTTTGTAAATAGGTTATGATATTTTAAACTATGCAAGTATTAATAAGTTTTTGCAAGCTTTAGGTGAAGTTTTGACCAGGTTCGGAATGCTAGAGCTTACCTGCCGCATGCGGATAAAAGACATGCTTGAGCATAGGAGATGCATGAACAAGAGGGCTGAAGAATTTCTCTTTCCGGGACCACTAGGGGACAAGAATAAAGGTCTTTGTTAATCTTGTCTGCTGGAAGGACATGTGGCACAAAAAGAGAGCTGATCCTTTGTCTGGACGAAACAGTAACACTTGAACATGTGGATGCATCCAGGGGAGAGAGAGAAGATCAACGGCTGTGGGGAAGAAAGTGAGAAAATATAAAAAAAAAAGGGAGAATTAAGAGAGGACGGATAACACTCGTGGGAGATACGCACGCACAGAAGGTGATCGGCGATTGAAGAACCAACTGAGAGAGGAAGTTACCGGAGTAGAAGGGATCATCATCGATAGTTTGTTTTAGATTTTCAAGTTTTATTTTGATGATGAATGATGTCATGCTTTTATTTCCTTTATTTTCGAATATGAGCTAACTCTATTTAACACTTGGGTTGTGGAACAAAACATCATTTGCTTGAATATATGTTAGGAGTGAGTTTCGCATGATTGAACTTATCTTTGATCCTGTTTTCAATCGTTTCTTGAGCACGACAGTGGATAGAAACCCATCACTTGTGGAGACCTAAAGGTGAAATAGGCCGAGGGGATCTTAGATAATTGTGTTAACTTCATAGACATATGAGATGGCATAACTTAATCGAGCTTAGTTTGATTACTTCATCATTCAATCAGTGAGAGAGGCATAGACATATGAATCCTAGTGAGAGGGTGTAGATCTAGTAGAACGACAGTTTGCTAGGCAGGTTTAGAAAAAGTTCTAAGGTTCAGGGGAATGCGAGACACAAACTCTAGCATATAGGATAGCAATGATGAATTGTATTCCATAACCCGAGTGTGGTTTTTAGTAATTGTGAACTCATCTATAATATTTATGCTCATTTTGTAGAACGAAGACATATTGTTGATCTTAGCTTTAGTCGGAATTATAGTTTATGCATATTTATGTTTTGATTAGAATTAAGACAAAAACCTTCCCCTTAATTGCAAACAATTCATAGTGCACGATTTAGAAAACCACTCCCTTGGGTACGATATCTGGTCTCACTTGACTATATTACTTGTGATCTGTGTATACTTGCACATTAGTCCTGTAGTAACACGATAGCACACAACAGTGTTCACCACGTCCGGAGCATACTTTGACAGACTGTTGAACATCCGGTCGTATTCTGTAACGGACATCTCTCCTTGCACTAGGCGGTGAAATTCCGCCTGTTTCTGAACTCGGTACGTCAGAGGGATGTACTTGGTGTAGAATTCTGCCTTAAATTGATCCCAAGTTAGGGCATCTTCTTGTTCAGGAATGAGTGTCTTCAAATGAATATCCCACCAATGTTCGGCTTCATCAGTTAGTTGGAAGGAAATGCACTGGACTTTCTCTCGGTTGGTGCAGTCAAGTATCCTGAAGATCCTTTCCATGGACTTTATCCATGTTTCAGCTTTAGGCGGATCTTCAGTTCCATCTAGTAGCGGCGGATTCTGTCGGGTGAAAATGTCCCCGATTCTTCTGGGTTCAACCGGAGGCACTTGCGCCTCTTCTTCGTAATACTCCCAGTTTTGTTCGGGATGCGGTCCATCGCCTTATTCTAGATGTGGTTCATTTGGATTGTCGTTTGGTTGGCCTCTCCCACGACCTCGTCCTCGGCCTCTTCCACGACCTCTTCCACGGCCTCGACCTCTTACAGGGGCTTCTCTGGGCGGCATTCTGCAAAGTAAATAGTCGTTAAAAGGGTATTCAGGACCCTAAATACACACAATGCTTATCGAAAATCCTTTTAAGGATTGCGATAAGAAACAACAATTGACAGATACAAATTTAAACAAGGTAGGTTGTCCCACAATTTAGGGTTAACAATCTTTTAAGGGACATTATTCCCTACAATACTTGGCATTGGCCCATGTACACAATTTGCCACAAGGATAAGAAAATTGGATATGAGACGGAAAACATTAAACATAACAACATGAGATACATCCGAAATGCCCGGGAAACTGGGCGGTAGCATTTTCATTAGAAAACCTTAGAGTTGCCGCATTTGAAAATTGGTTTCTCGCTACCAAATAGAACACGATTGCTCATCTCCCGTATGAGGCATCCTAACTACTATTACAATACAACATTCAAATGTTTGAGTGGCCAACAAGGCGTCAAACAGTCACAATCCTACAGTTACAACTGATAATTATAATACATATATGCATCTAATAGCCAAGACAAGGCTGGAAGTCAATAGTCGTCGTCTGACGAGTCGAACATGCCGCCGTCGGAGCAGTCGATAATTTCAGGAGAGGTAACATTCTCCTCGGGGTCTTCTTCTTCGTCACCATTCATCGGCTCATTGCCCCATTCTTGTCGCCACTGTTGCTGCCAGTTGGCAGCCATCCACTCAAAAGCCATCGGAACAAGTCAGTCATTTTCTTCAGCTAATAACTGCTCATTTCCGACCTCTTGACCTTCTCCTTCCTCGTCATCAGCTTCGTCGTCTTCTTCTTCTTCTTGTGCATCATCGTTCTCATCTTCTTCCTCGTCCTCAGCTTTGTCGGATCCTTCCTCATCTCCCTCGGGATCGAGGTATTGATCCCCAAGTCCGTCCCGCATTTCATGTCTCCATGCAGCCAGTACAGGGCGGTCCAAATCAGGATTTTGAGAATCCTCTGAGTCATCGCCATCGGGATAGGCGGGATAGTGGTTGGCATCTAGTTCCTCATTGCTGGGGCCGTAAGAGGAGTCTTATTCAGGGTCCTCTTCTTCACTTTCACTATCGGACATACCGATCAAAGGACGGGAGGATCCGGCCTCGATGTCGTGGGTCTGCGATGGGTTGCTGAAGGTCGCTCGCTGGCGGCGGATGAGTGAAATGAATCCCTCCAGGTCTGATTCATCTGCTGGGGAGTCGTCTAGGAAGTTGACGTAGTTGGCTTGCACCCAAGGTTGCCATTGTGGCGGCATCAGTTCTGCCAGACGGCGGACTCCTTCGGTCCTTGTCACACCATGAGGGTGAGCATCAGTCCAGAACTTGTGAAAATCAGTGAGAAATCGGTTCTGGGAGTCGCCACGGCATATCTGGTAGCTTCGAAAATAGCTAACACAATGTTCTACTGAGGCATTGCGTGGCAGGGGTTTTCGGCGAGTGAAGAAGCGTTTGGCCATCTGTCAATAGGTAAAGTCAAAAGAATGAGTAGGTTAGGCAAAATAATACTCCACAACGAAAATAATACAGGTAATACATCTAGGTTGCACAATTTAAGTACTAGGATAACGAAAATAATGCGATTATACAGGTAATACATCTAGGTTCGACTACGACGCATAAGAATCCTATCTTAATACATGCTTATTCTAGGTCGCGAAAAACGTATATACTAACTCATGTTTCCTAAAAGCATCTAGGTTTTCTATAAAGGCCTTTGTAATGGTAAATATCTAAAATGCATAAAACTTTGTGAAATGCAACAATTTATGCATTGAAAAACTTGTGATGCAATTATTTATGCATGAATTTTTAATTTGAATGCAACTATATGTGCATTGAAATCTTATATACCTGGAATGCAACTATATATGCATTTTAATAAATTGAAATAATATATATGCATTATAATTTCATAACCAAGATGCAACTATATATGTATCAACTTTCATGATATTTGAACAAGAGATGCAACAATTTATGCATCGAAACCTTTTAAAATTTCTAAAATAATTGCAACAATATGTGCATAAACTTTTTATTAATTCAAAAGAGGAAGGTATACGCCTTCATTTAAAATACGGTAACTATGCAAAACATTTCCTCTTGATGCGGCGTCGAGTACGAGTGCAGGAGTTGGAGCTGGTAAGGATGTCTTCAACTCATGGAATAAATTGGAGGCCTCGAAACAAGGAGGACCTCGGTTCAGAGCGAAAAAAAAATTCTCAAACCTGGCTCTGATACCACTTTGTCACGCCCCGATTTATAAACAAGACATAAATGAGAGAATTGAGGCACATCGGGTACGAGACTTGCACTTGGGATGTCAATTAATAAGAAGAGCTCAAGCAAATAAGGAAGAAATCATCACACTTATCCCAAGTTAAGCAAAAGATATTAAAGGGGTGCCTCCTCAAGAAGGGATCGTAACTTCTTGAGTAAACCAAATATCAGAGTATTTAAAATGTCATCAAAAAGCTAACAAAAGATGAGGAGTTTCAGCAGCGGAAAGTTATCAATGAAGTATGTATGTGAAGATACATACTTTAACATCTAATATTACAAAAGAGAGCCTTCAACTCCACCTCGACTGCTACCTCGTACTTTGCTCCAAAAGCATCTTTTAACCTGCGCATTTTAGAAATAATGTGAGGAGCTAAGTACAAGTTGTACTTAGTGAACACATGCTAGAAAACATACATAAATATAAGTTTGTCATGCCTTTTTAATCGGGTCGCACATGGGGTTTTATGTTTGAAATCCTCCCATTGCACTAAAACATTTTATGAATGAGCATGCTCCTTTTTACTTAGTAAAAATATCTGCCAATGAATATGTGACTGGGAGGTGGCCACCTACCACAATCACGATGCTAATCCGAATAGGGCATGACCCCTAGCATGTCAGCATCATAGTGCACTAACCCATGGTATTTCTTTCACTACCTGGGTACGATCGATAAGACTCGCAATACGCAGAGTCAACATCCACGTTGAATATGCTTGATGTTCTTCTCTAAGTGGGGTTCCCCCCACAGAGAGGACATATAACAAACACAAAACAGTAGGCAATGACAAAGCAATTTAAAACAAAATATTTCATTTCATGCTTGATATGCTTCGAAAAGAAACATTATTTTTATGTCTTTAATTTGGCCCACTATATAGGGGTAAAAGAAAGCCCACCTTGAGTAGGTGCGGTTATGCGGTTGGTTGATTTAGTATTCAATCTTCTCCTTGCCCTTTCCTATGACATAAGGAATACAGGTAAATCCTCGAGGGATAATGGATTATCTATCATTTGACACATCAAAATAATTCTAGACTCTTGATCAATCGTGGACTTTTCAACCCTTGAGCCATCGGATAAGAATATGAAGAAATGATTTGGCATTCTAGTTTGACGAACATGGTAGTCAAACGTTAATTTAATAGCTCATGGTTCAATATCGAGAATTAATTCAAGAAGCATGGATGGTAGCTCAATTTGATTGGACAGAACAAAAGGCTTTGTCAAAAGACCAAGCACCTTCAAGAGTGTAAGATCGCAAGAAGTTTCATATTCATTATGAATCATCGTATATTGCCTGAGAGTATGAGAACTCATCAAGTTGTTTCAAGTCATGTTAAGAATACGATAAAAAGGATTGGAAATTCGGATACAATCGAATTTCAATGTTCAGAGTTTAACAAGTTCAAGTTTCTGAACAAATATGAGACGTCATCAAATGACTAAATATTTATTCACATATCGTGATTGAAAGGAGTTACATAATCAATTACGAATCAAGGTGTAATTGATTTGAGAGTTTTAGAATTCGTCGATAGGTTTCAAAGTTGTTTCAATAAAGTGATCGAAAGGATCCTTGATCTTGGATGAAGATCGAAATTCGAAGATTAAGGTTTAACAAGTTTAACTTAATCGATATTCTTCAAAGAAGTTTGAGTTACAAGAGTTTGGCCAAGCAAATCAAGTTGATTTGAATTGAAAGGATTTTCGGAGAAGTTATGGAAGATAACATCTCCTCGTCGATTGATCAAACGAAATCAATTTGGATTTGAATTAATTTAATGAAGGGTTTAGAATTTAAGAAAATGTTGTTTGAATTGATTGGTATGAAGGGTATCGAAAGATATGAAAGATAAATCGAATTGATCAAAGAAAGAACAAAATAAAAGAAATTTCATTTTGTCTGGACCGAGATGGAGTGCATCTCGACCGAGATGGATGTATCGACCGAAATGAAGTGCATCTCGATCGATATGCGTATTTCAACCGAGATGAGATGCATCTCGACCGATATGAGTGTGTCGACCGAAATAGAAATGAAATTGACCGAAATGAATGCAAATCGACCGGAATGAATGGAAATCGACCGTCTTGACCGAGATGAAGTCCATCTCGACCGATATGGCCATATCGACCAAGATGGCCTTCATCTCGCCCGATATAGCCATTTCGACCGAAATGGAGTCTATATCGGTCGAAACAGAGGCTATATGCCTTCCGGCAGAAATTCTTATTTTTGGCTCAAACGGTTATCCGGGCTCGTCCAATCGATCTCTAACAACACCAAATGGTTTTCTAACAAGTATAATGAGTCTAGACATGATTTAAACCATCAAAACATGTTGGAATCGATATTTAACCACAACATTACCATATAGGGCAAATATACAAAAATGCTCCAAAATCAACACAACTCGATTCCTAGGTCGATATATCGTTTCTAGGCTCATAATATAACATGCTAAACATGCATACGTACTCATCAATCCATCAAAAGCCTAGATCATGCCACTTATCAACTAGGGCAAATTTTACAAACATGCTTAAACGTAAGAAATAGCTAGAGAGAGGTTCGATCTATACCTCTAGGATGTTCGTAGAGCTTCGTGGGCTTGATCAACACTCTCTTAACTCGATTTCAACTTCTAAACATGGAGAAATGAAAGAAAGAGTGTTGGAAATGGAAAGAATGAGGTAAGAGGAGTCCAAATATGTATAGTTTACCTCTAGAATCACCTCGCCGGAGCTCGCCGGAAGTTTGCCGGAATCTTCCTAGAGAATTCTTAGGGAGAGAGAGAGAGGAGGTTTTATTTATAGAGGGAGGTGAAGGATAATTTCGGAATTACCGAAAGTCAAAAAGTTAAAGTGGTTGTCACTCGCTTGTCACATCGATCACTTTAACATCACCTCACGTCAACTCCACATCTCCTCGCGTCTTTGCACGGGAGACCGTGATATTTTGTCGATACCCGAATATTTATCGATCGACATTATCCCAATACGAAAATGTTGGATCACCAAATAATTAATCGAGATTAATTAAACTCATTAATAATAATTAATTTCCCCCAATAAAAAAGGCAATTAAATGATGCCAAAATAACAATTTCCCAAAATAAATCGATCGTGACATTCGGAATTAATTCGATAGCAAAATATAAATTTCGGAAATTCGATAAATACATTTAAAATTTACGAGGGACGTTACAAGATGTGAGAAACACAATAGAGATGTATGGTGTGCATTTGTGTGTATTAATCAGGGAAGCCGAGGTAATAATAAAGTACGAGTAAAAAAATGAGACAAACAAATACTCCATATGTTATATGGAACATATATTCCTCTATATTTGAGCAAAATTTTAATATATAAGTAATAGATTAGTGTAAAATTTGATGAATAAATATTATATACTTTCATTTTTTTTTTACCACTAATGAATTTATAGTTCGATTTTTGTTTTTCTTTTTCAAAATTAATCATTTATTTTTATTTCAAAACTAATGATTTATCAAAACATCATCAACTAAAGAAAATTTGATTCGAAGAGGTTGTAAAATGACTTTGATTTACTTGATTGTCTATAAATAAATTTTCAAATTAAAAATTAAAAATAAATAATTAAGTTTCCACGCATCGCGTGGGTACCATACTAGTTATATTTAACATTATCACCGGATCCAATCCCTATATATATATATATATATATATATATATATATATATATATATATATATAGGGGAGTGATCATATGAGAACCATAGTTACCATGTGAAAATAAGAACAAATCCCGTCCATCCAAAATATGAAATCAACAGCTGAGATTAAATTTCCTCCGTGTTTCATTATTATATGTATTGACTTTCATTATTGTAAAATGAGGGGTAATTTTGTACTTAATGAATTCAAATCTTTTTAGAATCTTAATTTAAATCTTGCGATCTTTCTTTCCTTTGCGATTTGCGATCTTCATTCCTTCTGTGATTATATATTTTCTTCATTCATTCTCTCTGTGAAATTTGCTCGTCTGCGTTCGTTATTACTTGTGTTCGTCATCGTCGTCGGCGAGTTATGGATCCTTTGAAAGGTAAGAATTGATAAATTTCATCTGTTACGTAATAGAATCAGTTGTTTTCTGTTCCAGATTACGGTGATAGAATCGAAGATTCATTGTATGGGTTAATGATGATTTGTTTCCAGATTTTGAATTAGGTTTCGTAGATTGCTGTTTATGGTTTGGTGTTTTCACTCTTAATTGTTTAATTTGAAGATGTGCATTATATATCGTTATGAATTGCATTATATATTTGTAGTACTTATGTTATATCTGAAAGAGTTACGTACTTTCAAATTTGTTTTGTATCTGCATTATATAATGTTATGGCTTGCATTATTGTTTTGTAATAGTTGCATTATATGTGAGCCAGTTATAATTAGATTATGAAGGTTCTGTTCCGTTATCAGAATTCAATATATAGTGTAAATACATACATTATATAGTTATGAATCTTGCATTACATATTTGTAGTACTTAGGTTATATTTGAAAGAGTGATTATTAGTGTACGTACTTTCAAAATTTTTTTATATCTGCATTATATAATGTTATGGCTTGCATTATTGTTTTGTAATAGTTGCATTATATGTGAGTCAATTATAATTAGTTTATGGAGGTTCTGTTCCGTTATGAGAATTCATTATATAGTGTAAATACATGCATTATATAGTTATGAATCTTACATTATATGTTATAAGTTTCAAATTTAATTCATGTTTTTTTCTGTACAGATTCGTTTGTTCCAAAGTGTGATAACACAGCACCAAGCAGATGTAGAAGATATGTGATGTGGTGTGCCTTGTTGGCAATGTGAGATTGTTGAGATCTTGGAGGCTCACCATCTCTCACAGACTAAGCATCCCTTGGCCAAAGCCTTCATTGACCTCAACTAGCTCTTTACATCAACTCTGTATAAGATTGAGAGCTAACTATGTTGAGATTGATAATTGATGATAATTGAGGAGGTTCTGTCCCTTGTTTGTTCCACAACGGATTGTATTGCTATTATTGTATTGTTATTTGTCAACCCTCATTCTTGCAACTTGTGATGTTTCTAGAAGAAGTTCAATGAGTGATTGTAAATTGTTTTAATTCAGATTTAATTATAATTTTATTCGCACGCCACAATTTACGTTGCTTTTGCACATTTATTTTTAATTAATTAAAGAAGAAAAAACACATTGAAATTATATTAACATATTTTTTAAGTTCAACATATAATGATATATAATGATAATATTTGTAGTATATAATGATAGTCCATAAACTATATAATGCAGGTCTGCTTTGTTTGATGAAACACACTGCTTTGAATTATATTAACATATTTTTTAAGTTCAACATATAATGATATATAATGATAATATTTGTAGTATATAATGATAGTCCATAAACTATATAATGCAGGTCTGCTTTGTATGATGAAACCCACTGCTTTGAATTATTACACATGTTAATAATATTTGTGTATTCGTGTGAAATTAGAGGGATAATATATAATGATAGTATCTTCTCTATATAATGATAGTTTGTGAACTCTATAATGTATGTGAGTTGTATTTGTATTAAGAAGGTTATTCAAGGGCGAATTTTAATTATAGGCTAAAAGACTAAATTGCCCTATAATGCAGGTTTTTGGGGAAAAAATGCCCGCGTTTTTTTATTAAATCTGGATTGTTGATTGAGCGAGATCTACGGCCGAAAATGGTTCTTATTTCTTATGGTAAGAGCAGTTCTCACTGGATCACATCCCTATATATATATATATATATATATAGGGTAGTGATTAGGTGATAATAGGATTTCCCGTGCTAAATGAGAAAAGATCTCAGTCGTTTAAAATCTCAATCGACGGCACAAATTAAGCATGTCCCTTCCAATTTTTGATGCATATTTTGCACATACTCAATGTATAAAAGGGCAAAAATGTAAAAAATATATTTTCAAGAATTTCATTTCGTGCATTTCATAAAACATAATATGCATACGTTCAATGTAAAAAATGCAATATTTTAGGCATAAAACTGCAACATATAATCAATGCAAAAAATGCACTCAATATGAATACAAAAATGCATATGCTTTAGAATAAAAATGCATCTTATTCAAGTTAATAATGCATCATTTGATGCAAAAAATGGAAATATTTAGGAACATTTTTTATGCGTAGTTGATGCATTTTTTTTTTATCCTGAACGTAAATATAATGAAGAACATATACCAGCTGAATATGAAATCAAGATTTTCGTGCGAATCTTCTAAATTTAATATATTCAATATGGATATCATATGAATCGTCGTAAGAATACGTTTAATGTGATATATGATTCCTAAAAATTAGATTTGAATCGAGAAAGATATAATCGTTTGATTATAATGGGAGGAAAGAGAAATTTAGGAGAGAGTGTGTGTTTAGATCTAAATAGAGAAGACAATTACTATCTTACCCTTTTATGCATTGAGTATGTGCAAAATATGCATCGAAAATTGAAAGGGACGGACTTAATCTGTGCCGTCGATTGAGATTTTAAATGGCTGAGATCTTTTCTCATTTAGCATGGGAAATCCTATTATTATATGATCACTACTCTCTCTCTCTCTCTCTGTATATATATATATATATATATATATATATATATAATGGGTAGTGATTAGATGATAATATGATTTCCCGTGCTAAATGAGATATGATCACTACTCTCTCTCTCTCTCTCTCTCTCTTTATATATATATATATATATAATAGGATTTCCCGTGCTAAATGAGAAAAGATCTCAGCCATTAAATATTGCAATTGACGGCTCAGATTAAATAAATCCCGTCCAATTTTTGGTGCATTTTTTGCACATATTCAATGCATAAAAGGGTAAAAATGTAAAAATATATATTCCAAAATTTCATTTCGTGCAGTTCATAAAACATAATATGCATACATTCGATGTAAAAAATGCAATATTTTGGGCATAAAAGTGCGGCATATAATCAATGCAAAAAATGCACTCAATATGAACACAAAAATGCATATGCTTTAAAATAAAAATGCATCTTATTCAAGTTAAGAATGCATCATTTGATGCAAAAAAAATGCAGATATTTGGGAACATTTTTTATGCGTAATTGATGCATTTTTTTATCCTGAACATAAATATAATGAAAACATATACCAGCTGAATATAAAATCATGATTTTCGTGTGAATCTTCTAAACTTAACATAATCAATATGGATATCATATGAATCGTCGTAAAAATACGTTTAATTTGATATATGATTCGTAAAAAATAGATTTGAATCGAGAAAGATATAATCGTTTGATTATAATGGGAGGAAAGAAAAAATTAGGAGAGAGAATGTTTATATCTAAAGATAGAGAAAACGGTTATTCAAATTTAAAGGCTAAATTACTAAAATACCCTAATTACCTTATTTATTCAATAAATCCTGAAATATCACAACCATTGGATCAACAAAGTAAAGAATCCAGATTCTTTCTCATTTAGCATGAAAAAAGTTATTATTATATGATCACTACTCTATATATAATTATTATTAGGTATACTATTCAATTAACATAATTATTGAAAGCACTTCTTGTACAAAATACTTGCATGAGGATTCAAAGACGAGTCGATATTGGATTACAACAATTTTTATTAATTATTGATTTTTGGCTAAGAAATAATGTAAAATATCATATTCAATGCTAATGTAAGTAAGAATCTATAAATTATTGATCATATCATAGGTAAAATTCTTTTACTGCTGCACTTAAACAAAGGACAAAATGCTAATTTTAGTCTAAGCGTGCAATAACACTTTTGTTAAAACGTTTATTTTTATTAATAAGTTACGTAACTCTGAATGAACAAATTTAATGCATTAATTAGTTAGGCCTAAATATGCAGGTTGAAGTAACGACCAAAATTAATGATATTTGAAATATGAATAGTTGGTAAATATCATAATCTTGTTTTCTTTGTTAAACACTTTGCTACTATCAATCCATCATGAGTCGGAATAATGGATGAAACACTCCATTCTTTAAATGGCATACTTCATTTAAAAGATATTATAATTTAATTTCCCTTCGAAATATATACTCCCTCTGTCCCAAGGGAATTGTCCCCTTGGGACATGGCACAATAATCAATGTAATGGAATATGGTAGAGATAGATAAAATTATTATTTTATTAGTTAGTGTGTAAAAACTTTCCATTTTAGGTAAGAGGATAATTCGTGTGGAACGGACAAAAAAGGAAAGATGGACAATTCGTGTAGGACGGAGGGAGTAATAGGTAAGATGTAGTTAGGGTTGTAATCCAATGATACAGATATTACAAGATATTGAAATTTACACAATTTTTTAAATTTAGCCAGGGCTTCATATAATTAATCATATGCATTCCACGGCATTATTAATTATATCGAAAAAACACATTTTTTTTAATGTATATCCCATTTGAAAAATAGAATGAGAGATCAATTATCACACTGTATACTGTAGATATAAGACGCTAAAAATAATAATCAAGAAGAATAATGATAATAGATAGTAAATAAGTAACACTTTTTTGAAGAAAATATAACATATGAGCAATAAATATATGGTGCTGTTTCCAATTCCACCTATCCAGAAGAAAAAACAGCTAAATTGAATGTTTCATCATAAAGAGTTTGCTTTCTTCAACTTCACACAGATGCTATTTCAAAGTATCCTTCAAAGAGAGAGAGAGAGAGATATCTATCCACAGTTCCTCAACATGAATGGTGCAGCAGCATCGATCAAACAGCCACAATGCTGCCGTGTCCGCGGTTGCTTAGCCACATAAATGCCCCTACAACCGCTTCCATGCTGCAATACAGGGTAAAACTCAAATCACTCATCTCCTAAACAAATGGACATTGACATAAACTCTCATGAAAAACTGGTAACACAGACAAAAAAACAACAAATGCTGCTACAGCCTATTGCACAAATTGGCATTGTATAATAATGTATGAATCGAGAAGATGAATCTGACAAGCTATGGAAAAATAGAGAGATCTACCATGATATCTTCAAGAACTTCAGTATGGTAATAAAACATAGGCAACTACACGTGGAGGAGACGTGTGTAGGGGAGATATGAATTGACATATGTATTGTTGCAATGAACTCAAATCCTCAAAAACACTTTCAAGAGTTATATGAATTAACTTAACTTGTGAAGCCAAAGAATCCTTTTCTGGACAAGCCTAATACTACTTCAGGCCGATAAATAACAAACTTATCCTCGTAAACATAGATTTCGATTCGCAAATTATTCATCAGGCCTAACATTCCACAGTTTTTTGCATCAACAATAACTGTTGCTAACAATTCCACAAAAGCTATTTCGAGATCTGAGCATGATACAGATTGATCCATGCTGCATCTCCAGCAAAGTTATGTTTTTGGAGCTGAGGCCCAGTCAACTTCCATTTTATATTTTAACCACACTAACTCGTTAAGAAACTGAAAACAACTCTATATAAATGGGAATTCCAGCATATCTCAAGGATGCTGATAGAAACACACATATTCCTAATCCTAAGAGGAGAGAAAGTAGTAGGAAGGAAGTCCACAATGGGTTAACAAACTAGAATCCCCTGGTATAAAGCCTTGAAGATTTTCATCCAACAAGAAAGCAAACAAGAAGAATATATCCGAGTAAATCTACAATCTAATTGGTTAATAACAATCCATATAGCATAGTAGCCCCACTTCCATCAGGGTGTCAACTATGATCTAGAAGTAGTAGTACTAAAGTTTGCTCAATTCCAAGATAGGAAATCCGATGATAAATTCCAAGATTGGAAGCTGCGAGTTTACACCACTATTCAAGAATTCCCAACTTCCGACTACTAACTCCTAACAAGCAATAAAAATGCACAAAAGAAAAACCCTGATTGAATGAATCATACCACTAGTTAACCCTAAAACCATATGATAATAAATCAGACCACGGAAAAACAGAGATAAGTAAAACACACATTCAACCAGACAATTAGAGTCCAACCAAGAAAAACTCAATCTTGAACAAGATGCACGAAGATTGAAGAAGAATACTCACAGGTAATTTCCTTCCTAGGCGAAGAAGGAGCGGAGTTGTAACAAAAAATGGCTCTCCCAATCATCAAAATACTCGAAGCAATCCCCACAAAATACAAAAATACAACCAATCCAAGAACCCAAGGCATCAACATAAAACCAAGGAAAAACGTGACTGATCCACACAGCATCATCGACAGAGAAATCCCAAGAAGCAGAGAAGAAAATCCCGCCGGCGTTATGTGCTGAAAGGACGGCCCCTCCCACCGCCGCCGCGACTGATCGGACAAGTCGGTCGACGTCGGCGGCGACCGTATAATATTCAAAACTAAAGCTGAAAGCTCGTAGAAAGCCCTAGTCTGGTCATCCCGGTGACTGTGTGGTTGCCTCCCCATCATTTTCACAAAATTCCCAAGAATTCCAACTCCAGCAGGAATTGCGAAGGGATAGTTATAAAGATTTGGGAGATTTTGTGCGAAGATCGAGGTCAATGGATAAGATTTGTATTAATGGGGGATTGAATGGATATATATCAAATCATACTTATCTTGTTTCAAATATATATTGCGGAAGTTTGGATTGAAAGTTGGAATTCAATAACCGCAAAGGGGCCCCATTTTTCTATTTTTGGATGAATTGTTTTTGTTTTTGAAACAAAATTTGGGGAAAATCAAACAGAAATTAAGACGAGGAAATGCAGTCGCCGACACGCGAGAGGCCATTTCCATTTGCATTTAATTCGAAATCTATCGAGGTAAAAAAAAATATTTTAGTTATCAATTTAGAATTTTAAAAGATCGAATCCTCAATTAAAAGTTTTAAATTCCTAAAATTATTAATTGACAATATAAGGGATTTTAAGGACCTAATTTGATAACTCTTATAATTTCTCATATTCAAAATTGATAATGTATTATTAATTAATAATTAAATTATTTTTAGGTTCTCAATAATTAGGAATTAATTAATTTTATTGATTGTGGAAAATCATCAATCAGCTAAGCTTTTATAAAGTTAACTAGATTAAAATTGATCGCAAAGTGTAAATTTTGCATAGAATTATTCATTTTTAATGGCTTAGGAATCAATAATAACTGAAGATGGAGATCGAGTTTGCAAGAGTTGATAATATCAACGGACTCCTTCAGAAGAACTTTGGAAAGAGAATTCATGTACACAGTATCACCAAGCAACTAGTGTTATCGTCAGTCACCGTGTTATTCAACTGAGAAAATGAATCTCAGTTGAATCTAGATACAAATGCTCAAATCTTCAGCCATCCAACTAAAGGGCAAGTATTAATACTTCCACAATTTTTTCAAAACTGAAAATTCTCGGACTGACTATACGTTGTCTCTAAAGTATGTAGAAAGCATAGAAGTATGTAAATAGTACATGACGTATAGAAGATGTTCAATGACAAAGACAAATCACTATCATGTTTCAAACAAAAAGATTTTTGAGAGCAAATGGTGAAGGCTACTGAAACTACAAGTCTCTAAGCATTTAAACACTCTCAAAACTCTTAACACTTCTGTGTTCCTACATGAGATCTCCAAGCATGAAAATCTTGAGATTGTCGGAGTTTATTTTTGTGTTCCAATATAGATCTCCAAGCATGAAAAGCTTGAGACTGTTGGAGTTTATTTAGTATACTTATCTTTTGAGATAAGATCTTCCCAGCTCGCTTGAGAATAAGTCATCAACAACTACTAAGTTCGTGTGAAGAACTCAAACTCACAACACAAATCAATTGAAAGCCTAACAAGTTGATTCTTGCAATAAAGATTTAAGTTGAAGTTTCCTAGTAAGCAGAAACAAAAAGACTCTCGTTATTGAAAGAGCTTGATTACACTATGTATTTGGTTATCGAGTATAATTGACTTAGTGAATTATTACTCTTTAGAACGAATAATGGACGCAAGATTAATTAAGATTTAAACCACTATAATCCATGTCCCTGTTTAACTCCACTTTCATATTTCACACGATCTACTTATTTCAACCCTAAGTTGTTGTATATGCATGAAACTGAACTAATTTATTTACTCAAAAAACTAAGTTTTCTAACAACAACAGACTGGCTCATTAGTTTGTTAAGTACAATTTGAGCCCATACATAAATTATGTTTCCACATTGCACGTTTTCTCTTAACTTTTCGGACTAACAATAATTGATAATACTTCAAAATAAAAAAATTACAATTCAATCATGAAATCAATTATTTCACTCGGACTGATCATATAATATTTTAAACGTAAATTGTTTTTAATAATATTTTTAAAAAAGTTGGTATAATAATTAAATGTTCATCATAATATGATATCGACGTTCAAACTCTATTTTGTTTTTTGTCGGCAATCTATTTTGATTTCATAAAATTATGCATCATCGTCATTATCATTTTTTTAAATCTATTTGCTAACCTATTTCTATCGAAAATATAATCCAAAAATTATATTTATCATCACATCTTAATAATCTTATTTTGTATGCTAACCTAATTCAATCGAAGAGGAATCTATTCTATCACAAAACTAGATTAATTATTATTTGTAAATAATATAACTGCAACTACACATATAAAAAGTAATGCCCACGATTGCTTTAATAAATATTTTTGTATATAATTTACTAAATAGAAAAATAATTTTTACAATCTATTAAATAAAGAGGAATTCTTTAATTATTTAAGTTGCGTACAATTTATAAATTGAATTGCATTTTATATGGTTTATGTTTATTCTCTCTCTATATATGATCATATGTTACCCACCTCCCAAATATTATATGAGGCCAAATTTTAACCTTTTATTTATTTGATCTTATGGTCATGATATTTTATCAAATTATGGATTTTAAATTTATAATTCCTTAATTTTCATTCATTAAGGATCATTTAGTCTTTTTGTAATTATAATATTTAAGAAAAATATAACATATCCTTAATCAATTCAATTAAAATAGATTGAGAATATACATAATCGTTTATTACGATTCACTCTCACCAACCTCTCATCTCCGCCGCCACCACTCCGCTAATGTTGGGAATAATGTTGAATTTGTTAGAATGATACCCCTTTAGGTCTTACCGTGTATTTGTAATTAGGGGTGTAATCGAACCGAGTCGAGTCGAGTAGTGTCGTGCTCAAGTTTGACTCGTTTAATTTCGAGTCGAGCTTCGAGCTTTTTAATCGAATACTTTGATGTTCACGAACATTATCGAGCTTTTATCGAGCCTAAACGAACTTTCTAAATTTAAAATATATTTAAGATTTTTATTATTATTTTGAAGAAAATATTATTTATTCCAAAAAAAATATCATATTCATGCTCATATTCTAAATATTTTTCATTATTAGATAGATTTATCATTATTATTACTCTTAAAACATGAAAATATTATTTTTACAAAAGTAATTATTTTATATTTCTTACTAATTTTAGCTAACGAGCCTGCTCATGAGTTCACGAGTCGAATACTATGATGCTCAAGTTTGGTTCATTTAATAAACGAGCTTTACTAAACGAACTCGAACGAACTTTTATCGAGTCGAGATCCGAGTAGCTCACGAACAGTTTGGTTCATTTACACCCCTTTTGGTGCAACAAAGCTAGCATATCTAGTCTCTAGCAACTTAGAATTGTGTCGAAACTGTAAAAGTCCTGTATAGGATAATCATATTCGAGTTGTAATAAAATTAGAATTGATCGCCGAAGTTTGCTGAAGGAGTCAACAAAGTTCAAGAAGATTGCTGGAAGACTCAAGCAAAATACTAAGAGATTGCTGAAGGAGTCAGAAAATACAAAGGTTGCTAGCAAACAACGAAGTATCAAAAGGCTAGCAAACATAAAGAGATTGCTGGAGGCACTCAACGACCACATCAAGTTGCTGAATGAATGAAGCAAACAAATTGTTGAATCTCAACAGAGTTGTTGAGATCTCAACAAACGAATGACTTCTCTGCAAAACGTCCGAAGCAATCAACAATCAACATAAAGCCACAAAATGGAAGGATCTTTAATTTCAGAGTTTAAGGAATCACCTGGAATCAAAAGACAGAGTTATCAAACGACAAAATGGAGATTTCCAGACTTGAATAAAAGTTCTGTTCTGACAAGTCGGCCAAATAAGGAAAGACCCAATCAGACAAAGAATGGACCTGAAGAGTCTCTGTGTAGTTCAGAAAAAGAAGATCGGAGATTGGCGGGCAGAACAAAAGAGTCTAACGGACAAAAAAATTACACCCGATCCAGTAAACGATCGAGGCTTTGCAAAAGTGATAAATGCTGTAGAACTACAGCAGCAAATAAATTTATAATAACCCGAAGGCTAGTCGAACCCACAGGGATAGTGCAACGAAGTCATCTCATGTACTGGACACAGCTTATCTATTCGCTGTTTGAGAAAATCCAAATTTGAATAGGGTTTTTGTTTTCAAAACAGAAAAATAACTTGAGAATAAAATTCAATAATAAAAAGCACAGATTCTAGGGAAATCAACCAATCCAATCCAACATGCATAAACAATCAATCCAAACCCAAAATAATTATTAAGGTGGGAAATCTGTTAAATTGGAATTAATTCCTTTGTTGGGCAATTAAAACCTAGATTACTAGAAAGTGAATTTCACCTCTTGGTCTCAAGAACACAAACTAGTCAATCTCAATAAAGATAAAGATTTGAAAACCCTACAACTAATTCTTCCTTTTGAGACATAAAACAGTTGTATCAAAATTCTATTTTCCTATTATTAATTATCTCCTCTCGGTCTCAAATTAATAATTATAAACCTAATCCAATTTTCATCTCTCGATCCTTCAATTGAAAATAGATTTTAAAATCAAAACCATAGAATTTGAACCAATTAATTAGGGTTTAGATTTAATTGATTAGCACATGCTAAAGAGGATGGAGAAACCCTAGAACCTGTTAAGGGCTCTAGCCTAACATAATTGAAATAAACATTGCAATAAATATAAATGAGCTTACTTGAATCATTAAAGAAATAGGAACCTTGAATGTCTTGAAAAACTCCAAAACTCAATTATTCTAAGTGTAATAAGGCATAAAAGAAGTACAAAAACCAGTCTAATTTTCGTGACTAAGAGTTCATATTTATAGAGGGGGAAAAAGACCTAATTTGAGTATTGGGTAAAAATAGCAAAAACTGCCAAAATAGGCCAAAAACAGCCTTTTCGGACCTCCGTGTCGATCGTCAGGCAGGCTGTCGATCGACACAACCATCCAGTCCAAATCCGGGCTGAAATTTGTGTCAACTTTGACCTCTGTTTCGATCGACAGAAAGAATTTCAATCGACAGGAATGTTTTGACCTCTGTTTCGGTCGACACAAATCCTGTCTCTCGACACAAAAACATCTGTCTGCACAGTCTCACGGTTTTGGCCATAACTTCATCTCCCAAACTCCGATTGACCCGATTCCAGTTGCGTTGGAAAGCTAATTCGAAGATCTTTCAAATTCCATGCTCCATTAGCTCAGATTCCACGTGTGGAAGAATTCATGACTGTTCCTTTGAACATCATCTGCTTTCGGTACGGGTTTCCAATGAATTTGGCCTAAAACCTGCAAAAATCACCCATCAAAGGCATAACACCCTCTAAAATAGACTCATGCACAATAATAAGTAAAAACATAACATAAAGCACTTGAAACAATGGAGAAAAATATAGATAAGTGAGTATAATTATGAGCTTATCAAACCCCCCAAACTTGAATATTAGATTGTCCTCAATCAAAGAAAAGAAGAAAAGAATTCTCAAGCAGTTGAAAGTACAATGCCTCACAAGATTCATCACAATCAAGGTTCATCAATCCACATCACACAAGCAATTGAAAGAGACAAGATATTCATCAACTCTGGAAGACTCACAAGGAAGTGTATCGCTCATCACACAAGTGTTTGGGTTTCAAATGAAAGCACTCACAACATGTATGAAGAAATTTCTACCATAGGCTTGCAAGAGTTCTAAAATCTCCACTGCTGATTTGTGCACACAATTCAAGAATAAAAAAGGACTTTGATAAGGTTGTAATGAAGGCTTTTTGTGAAAGGTAGGAAAATATGGCCAAGTGACTAAATTAATTGAGTTCGCGACTCCCAACAAATCTAACCACCATCTATAGATGTTTACCCTTCTCCTTATATCTTACAATCAAACCAAGGCTCTCTATTTTTTCTAGTCCTTTTATACTCTTAAAAATTTTGTTTAATGATTTGAGCTTATAAGGACACAACTTTTTTTTTCTAGAGCCCAACCTTGTTTTGCACACCAATTAAATATTTCTTATCCTCTTATAATTTTCGTTTCACCTCAACTTATAGACAAGAAGGAATCCAAAGACTCAAAGGTTACTTTTTGAACAATAAACATCAATCTACCCTTATTTCACCCAACTTTTATAGACAAGAAACAATTCACCTGTTTATAGCACTTCTTATAGACAAGACCGAACTACAATTCTTCTCTTAACTCATAGACAAGAAAGAAAAGTAACAGGCTCAAAGGGGCTTTACTAAGGATAAATTTATTATAAGGGACAGTGTTTAGGAAGATATGGCTAACAAAAATGGCCTAAGATCATTTTCTATCCTTGTGCACACTATGCAGTCTCAAAACAGAACGAAAGCAAGTTCTAGAGAAACGAAAACATACATGCGAATCTCTCGTGAACAAATAAATGCTCAAAAACTCACTTGGGTTCAAAAATTCTTCCTTAGTCAACTTCAATCCACTCAAACATCAAGCAAGTGTAAGTTTTAATTAGACCCTATCATGCGGTATTCTACATTCATAGGCAAATCAACCACAATCGAAATCAACTCAACTAATCAAAGATCGATTCCAAATATTGCATATAATGCTAGAGGGTTCAATTACTTAAAGATTTTCCTCACATACTATCTATATTTTTTTTATTAGCAAAAATTAAACACACCAAATCAAATAAAGCAAGTAAAAGTAAATAAAATAGGAAAGCGAATAAAGATAAGGGATAAAAGTTCAACTTCTTGTCCACATCCCCCCAAACTTATTTCAAACTCGGAGAGTAAGAAAAAGTTTGAAAATCAGACAAGAAGAAGAATGGTACCTGACTGTCGATCTCAGACATCGACTTTTTATCCACCGGAGGCTGCAGAACGCGAAAGACAGAATTTGGTGGCTGCTGGCACTCTATGTCGATCGACAGGGGCCCTGTCGATCGACACAGAGCCTTCTTGTCGACCCATGGGCTGGCTCGAAGTGCTCTGTCGATCCGCCTCTGTGTCGATCGACACCCTGTGTGTCGATCGAAACAGAGCTCCGAATTTTTTTTTAATAACAAAAATAGCACATGAAAATTAGAGAAAAATTGAAATAAAGCAAGTAAAACAATGGGTTACCTCCCATTCAGTGCCTTAGTTATTTTCGTGGCTCGACAATAGGGATCCTTCACCAAGGAGGTCGGGTCCAGACTCGCCGCCCCCTTGCATCGATCATGTAGACCATCCGATCACGAATAACAGTGGTGAGCTCGGAAGAGGATGGTGTAATTGGCAATTTTGCCATCCCATTTTCGCGCTCTCATTCGATCTCGGCGGCTTCTTCATCTTCCTCAATGGTGGTGGAGATGTTATGGCAAACAGCTTCCTTCAAACTCTTGTCGATCACAAAAGTGATCGTCTCATCGTTCCCTCGGAGTGTTATCTCCCGTTCTCGGCAGTCTATCAAGGCTCCACTCGTCCTCAAGAACTCTCTTCCAAGGATCATCGGCATTCCATGTTGTTCCTTCATATCCAAAACAACAAAATTAGCAGGAAAAATTAAATGACCAACAAGAATTAAAACATCTTCCACTACTCCCCTTGGTCGAGAAACTGAGCGGTCAGCCATCTGAAGAGTGATTGAGGTTGGCCTCATGTCGCCTATCTGCAACTTTTGGAAAACTGAATACGGCATCAAGTTAATGCTGGCTCCTGTATCGCAGAGGACATTCCTAAACTCCCTCCCCCCAATCTCGATCGGAATAGAGAAGCATCCCGGATCGGACCTCTTGGTTGGAACCTGTTTCTACAAAAGAAGACTACACTGCTCATGAATAGAAATAGTTTGATCTTCAATTACCGGCTTCTTCTCGCTCATCAGCTTCCTCAAGAACTTCATGTAGCCGGGAATCTCACGGAGAGCCTCGATCAAGGGAATGTTGATGTTGACCTTCTTGAGATTCTCCACAAATCGAGCAAACTTGGAGTCTTCCTTCTTCTTTGCAAATCTCTGGGGAAAGGGCATTGGAGAAATTGGATCACCTTTCTTCTTTGAATTTTCAGCTCCATGTGGCTCCTTGGCTGCCTGTCTGTCGACTGCTCCTTTTTGTCCTGCCTGTCGATCGACAGGGGGAGTTTCGATCGACACGTCTGCATCCCCCCCTATTGGTCGATTTGTTGTCCTGTCAGCCTCTGCTTCTCTCCCCGGCCTCTGTGTCGATCAAAACAGAGGTATCTTCTGCGGGAAATTCCTCTCTTTTAGCCCCAAAATCATCCTTGGACATGCTAGGACCCTCGTACCTCGTACCGGACCTCAAGGAAATGGCATTGACCTATTTGGCCTTCTCAGGATTGACTTCTGTGGTGCTGGGGAGTTGGCCTGGCTTGTGTTGATTGCTCAAAGCAGTGGAAATCTGACTGAACTGTGCATCGAGCATCTGAAGGTGCTTCGTCATATGTTGTATGTGAGTGGACATGTTCTTCACCTCAGTTTCCACCTTGCCAAACCTGTTGTCGGAGCTTTTGATGAACTTTTCAAGTGTCTCTTCCAGCACAAACTTCTTCTTCTCTACAATCTCTTTCCCGGCTCCAACACTGAATCCCGGTGGAGGATTCTCAGCTGCATAAGGGTTAGAATAAGAAAAACCAGGATTGTTCGTAGCACTGTAAGTGTACCCTTGATTGTCGGCTCGGTAGTTGTTGTTGTTGTAACCTCCATTGGCGTAGTTCACTTCAGCGGTATTGGAGGTGCTCAAACTGCTTCCTTGGTAGATGTAGTCGGCCTCAATGGGAACAATGGCCATGTTGGGATCTGAAATGGCTGCTACCGAAGCTCTACCGGCCTCCAACTGTTTGAACTCTTCTCGGAGCTTCTTTACTTCTGCCACCACATCAATTTCCGGAGTAGTGGTCACTGCTTTGACTGCTTTCTGCCTTTCAGTGGGCCATTGATGACTGTTGAGGGCCATGTCTGCAAGAAGTTGCATCCCCTCTTCTCCACTTTTCTTCATGAGAAGTCCTCCAGCTGAAGCATCAACCAATTCTTTTAAGTGAGGGGTTAATCCTTCATAAAAATGGCATACCTGCATCTCAAGATCAATCCCATGGCCGGGGCACATCCTCAATAGCTCTTTGTATCTCCTCCAGGCTTCATAGAGGGTCTCATCGTACTTCTGGCTGAAGTGAGTGATGTCGGACTTCCTCTTCATGATGACACTGGGCGGGAAGAAGTTGGTGAGGAACTCTGCCCGGAGTTGTGCCCATGTGGCAATTCTGCTCTTGTCCAATCCAGCAAACCAAGACCGGGCCTCATCCCTGAGAGAAAAAGAAAACAACCGCATTCGGATGGTGTCTTGAGGCACTCCGTTCTGCTTGATTGTGTCGCACACCTCGATGAACTGACTGAGGTGGCCGTATGGATCCTCAATGGCCTTCCCTGCATACTGGTTCTGCTGGACCATCTGAATTAGGCCTGTCTTCAGTTCAAAGTTGTTGGCATCAATGCCAACCTGGAATCCCGACTCCTCTCTCTGTGGAAGGAAACGATCTAGTATGGATCTTTGAGGCACCACAATTCGCCTTTCAGGGTTTCCTTCATTGGCCAGGGCTGCCAGTCTGGCAGCCTGCTCTGCTTGAATGATCTGTGCTGCTTGAAGTTGATCCCTGAGGTGTCGGACATCATTCATGAACTGTCTTTGCTCCTCGGGAGTCATGTTTTGAAGTTGTGCTTCTGGTGGTTGCTCCATCTCAGCCTCTCTTTCCTTGCTCTTTCCTTTGCTTTTGTTTCTCCTACAGGTAGCTTCAATTTCTGAATCGAAGGCTTCAAGATTCTTCCCCCGAGCTTTTGTGTTCATGCACCTGAAGAGAAAACAAAAAATTGGGAATCAGTCTCTGTGTCGACCGACAGGGAGGCTGTCGATCGACACGGATGCTGCCTCTGTGTCGATCGACAGAAGCTCTGTCGATCGAAAAGAAGCAAAAATCTCACACACACGCACACGAACAGAAAAAAAACTCAATCCAGAAAATATCAAAACAATCCAATAACAAGACAAAATCTGACTATCCCCGGCAACGGCGCCAATTTGATAAATGTTGTAGAACTACAGCAGCAAATAAATTTATAATAACCCGAAGGCTAGTCGAACCCACAGGGATAGTGCAACGAAGTCATCTCATGTACTGGACACAGCTTATCTATTCGCTGTTTGAGAAAATCTAAATTTGAATAAGGTTTTTGTTTTCAAAACAGAAAAATAACTTGAGAATAAAATTCAATAATAAAAAGCACAGATTCTAGGGAAATCAACCAATCCAATCCAACATGCATAAACAATCAATCCAAACCCAAAATAATTATTAAGGTGGGAAATCTGTTAAATTGGAATTAATTCCTTTGTTGGGCAATTAAAACCTAGATTACTAGAAAGTGAATTTCACCTCTCGGTCTCAAGAACACAAACTAGTCAATCTCAATAAAGATAAAGATTTGAAAACCCTACAACTAATTTTTCCTTTTGAGACAGAAAACAGTTGTATCAAAATTCTATTTTTCTATTATTAATTATCTCCTCTCGGTCTCAAATTAATAATTATAAACCTAATCCAATTTTCATCTCTCGATCCTTCAATTGAAAATAGATTTTAAAATCAAAATCATAGAATTTGAACCAATTAATTAGGGTTTAGATTTAATTGAATTAACACATGCTAAAGAGGATGGAGAAACCCTAGAACCTGTTAAGGGCTCTAGCCTAACATAATTTAAATAAACATTGCAATAAATATAAATAAGCTTACTTGAATCATTAAAGAAATAAGAACCTTGAATGTCTTGAAAAACTCCAAAGCTTAATTATTCTAAGTGTAATAAGGCATAAAAGAGGTACAAAAACCAGTCTAATTTTCATGACTAAGAGTTCATATTTATAGAGGGGGAAAAAGACCTAATTTGAGTATTGGGTAAAAATAGCAAAAACTGCCAAAACAGGCCAAAAACAGCCTTTTCGGACCTCCGTGTCGATCGTCAGGCAGGCTGTCGATCGACACAACCATCGAGTCGAAATCCGGGCTGAAATTTGTGTCGAATCTGCAACTTTGACCTCTGTTTCGATCGACAGAAAGAATTTTGATCGACAGGAATGTTTTGACCTCTGTTTCGGTCGACACAAATCCTGTCTCTCAACACAGAAACATCTGTCTGCGCAGTCTCACGGTTTTGGCCATAACTTCATCTCCCGAATTCCGATTGACCCGATTCCAGTTGCGTTGGAAAGCTAACTCGAAGATCTTTCAAATGCCATGCTCCATTAGCTCAGGTTCCACGTTTGGAAGAATTCGTGACTGTTCCTTTGAACATCATCTGCTTTCGGTACGGGTTTCCAATGAATTTGGCCTAAAACTTGCAAAAATCACCCATCAAAGGCATAACACCCTCTAAAATAGACTCATGCACAATAATAAGTAAAAACATAACATAAAGCACTTGAAACAATGGAGAAAAATATAGATAAGTGAGTATAATTATGAGCTTATAAAAAAGCTATCATGTTCATCACGAGACCTAAGAATCTCGCTTCTAAGGTTACCTTTGGAGTTCTTCCTATCAAAGAAAGAACTTAGCAGTCACCTTGATATGCGAGGTTGATTATTACAGGCGTTTAGCCACAAAGGAGAAGTGTTCCAGGAAGAACTATAAAATTCCAAATCCGGCGACCAAGGAGAAGGGAGGTGTGTCCTCACTCTAAGTGTTGTCGTGAAGGTTGATATCCGAGGAGTCTTGAAGGTGCGCTGCGACTAGATAGAGGAGCTGCTCACAGTTAGAGATCAAGTCTTGCCTTGTACAATCAATCTTAGTGTCAGCAGACTGAAAAGTGGACATAGAACATTTTTTCGAACCACTATAAACCTTGGTGTTATTTACTGCTTACTATTTTATTGCTTATCATTTAATTTAAAACACAACACATCAAGTGTTGGCGTATAATCTGTAATAAACTTTAACACCTTTCGAGCTTAAACACGTGTTTTATAAGGACTTGCTGAGTCGAGACCTCAACTAGATTAGTTCAAGAACCTTTAAACATTCCGCTGCAAATATATATACTCTGATCGGGGACCAACAATTGCTATCCATCACCACGTTCTCGACCATCTCTACATTGGCGGCGCTGATCAGTTCTCGGGCGAGATGGCTGAAGACAGCGACTGCACGGGTGGGAGCCTGGCGATGCGTTGTTTCTTCTCTTTTCTCATATCTCCAACAACGGTGGTGGTTGTTGTGGTAAAGTGCAACGCGGCTGCCAGCTTTTAGGAGAAAGGGCGACATAGTGAACAGAGGCAATAGATAATAATTCTAAGAGAAACTAAAACCTCGCTAAGAGAAACTATAAAATTTTCAATCCTTCATTTTGAGTTGCAATTTTTAACCATGTAGGTGTTACATTATTTATATGATAGTCGATGCATTATTTATTCTTTATCTACTACATTATCTTTTATAGCGTGTTTTTATTTTATTTGTTAAATATGACTCCAGATTTTGGTATAATATTGAAATTGTAAACAAATAATGCATCATATTTGTCGTAGATAATGTAACATTCAAAACTTAAATAATGTCCCAATCGGCATGTAACGCCCCGACCCTAGGGCCCAAACGAGCTCACCTGAGGTCGGCCACGTTACCCACCAATGGTCTGGACCGGCTTTTGGACTGACAACTGACCCTACAAACCAACTCAAGTCTTTCCCAACGTGTTTTGTCCTCACTCACACGCACACTGAGAAACTTCCCAGGGGGTCACCCATCCTAGTACTACTCTCGCCCAAGCACGCTTAACTTCGTAGTTCTGATGGGATCTGGTGCATTAGTGCTGGTATGATAGCACCCAATCCTCTGAAGCTGCAGGACCTCCTGTCCCGTCAAAAGTGGGTGGCTGCTGCTTACGAAAAGTCTCCACCATTTTGATCGAAGAGGTAGTTGGCACTCTCTCGGGTGGAGGTTGGAAATGTGCGTCTTTCGTTGTTGCACTGTCCCCATCGGACAGTATTTCATACTCATCGTGTTCCTGGAAGATGGGAACTTCTTCCAAAAATGGGGTCTCAAAGTCATGCAGCAGGTTGGCTCTTCCGCGACCCCTGCCCCTTCCCCGGCCTCTACCCCGGCCGCATTCTCTTCCACGTCCTTGATCAATATTTTCCATAGCTCTCTTTCTGCAACGATACAATCGGTTAGAATTGATATAAATAACTTTAGCGAACAAATCCGTATCAAGAACAACATCCTTAATCCACAATTCCCAACAAATGGATTTCAACACATAATAATCCATATAGAAATAATCATACATGATATAACAATATCATCATAATATAACGGTAAACCAACGTTCTACAAGTCAAACATACCAGAATAAAAGTACATCACAGTAATACAAGCGATATCATCGTCTCATCAGGTACACTAACATAATCAGAAATACAACAACAAATCAAGATCAGTAGGACCACTCGGAAGGGTCCTCCTCCTCCTCTTTCCCCTCTTTCTTTGCTTTTCCTTTTCCTTTGTCTTGAGCGGTTACCCACTTACCTCTGCCACTCTTCGTATCGCTAGAAATGCAAATCGGTGCATGGAGAGTCCCATAACCTCCAAACATGTCCGCCCAACCACTCTAAGTCGGTCTCGGTAAATACTCTGCAATATGCATACCTGAATCCTGTGCCGGCTTAGCCCGGCTGGGCTCCCCAATGCACTGCGGTGGCGGCTGCACTGACGATGCAAGCAAGTCACAAAATCCTGGCGGTCCTATAGGGTCCTGGTGCTGCGGTGCAACCCCTGTCGTGGACACCTGAGTACCCTTAGAAGAAGCAGGTGAGGGGTTCTTATCAGCAATAACTTTCAGAATCAGGTCTGCCAAAAAGGGTTCTGAAAAGTTTTGAAATCGCTTTGAGCCTGTTTGAAAATTGTTTAAAAACTTCGAGTTTTAAAAAAATTGGTTTTGGTTTTGGGAGTTGATTGAAAGGATTGCTCGTGTTTTACACCCTACTCCATCCTGCGCAACCTGAGATGGACCCTTATCAGAGACTAGTCCGACAGTTCAGAGACCACCTTCCATTTCCAGAGGAGAACTGTAGGATTCGAGTCTATGATTAACAACATGAGTTGTTATTTAATTCGCAGGACCCTTTTTAGGATGTCAAAAACAAATTCAATTAAATAAATTAAACCATGCCACCCTATTCATGCTTCTACAATAATTAATTGCATAGAGTGGATTCAAGAGAATACCTGATCTTCAATCATTTGATCTACAGATCTAGATCGGAGGATGAACGATGAAGTTAAATATGAATCTGAATGGAACCCTTCTTTGATTGTGTTCCTACAGATTTGACCCTCTGATCTGTTCCCTTGCTCCTTGGAAATCTGGTGAGGATTATCTACCAAGTTGAATCAGGAATTCGGAGGATTTGATCAGAAAAATCCCCTCGTGATCGCCGCCGATCTCTCTCTCACTCTAACTCAATATTCTGATTTGAATATCAAATTGTATACTGTGGTGGCTACCTCTGATCTGAGAGAGAAAACCTTTATATAGTGTTAGGGTTTTGAGAAACCCTAACCCTAATGGGCTTGAGCAGTTTGTGGGCCAAACCAGGGATCAAATGCAAATAATAAAGTGGGCCCTCTTTATTAATTAATTCTTCCTTGTTCAACCCAGAACATAATTAATTAATAAAACATTGTTTTAACCTTCACCACGGTAACAATGCTGACTCGCCCCTTTATTACCACGTTATTAGGAACGGGTTGCATTAAACTAACATGATCCACATATTTAAGGTTTTAGACATTCATTATTTAATTTGGCTTATGACAAGTAACCACAATTAATTAATATCTTATTTCCTGATTAATACCACTCACTGTTTTTCTCTTATGCTTGAATAAATCATTCAGCCTGCAGGACTTAGCATAAAGAACCTTGTGAGCTCATCAGGGAATGTCACCATCCTGAAACGGATATGCTTACCTATACATCCAGCCTAAGCAGACCCCACACAACTTTCCAACACCCAAAATGCAGATATTAGAGTACATGTAAGACTCGCCACCATAGCAAATCAAAGTGTGGTCAATCCGTGTGTGCCCCTTATCATTCAGTAAGGTTTAAGATCATAGGAAGTATGTTAGGGATCTGGCTCATTCATATGTCAATAAGAATGGCACATCCCACTGTTGATCTCATCAATACATAAATATGTACTGACACATCAAGTAGCTGGGATAAGCCCACTTATGGACCGATGTGCCGCATCTTAAACCAACAGCCTATCCAGGGACTGTTTCAGCTGTGATACTGTTTATATCTCGCTAGGTTAAACGAGCCATATGATCCTCTGTGATCTCCTACACACCATATGGTCATCCTTATCTACGAGATAAAAGGATATTATAGTTCGTCGTATGCTCACATTTATCAGATAGCGAGAATTGTTGATGCAACACATAAATGAAGGCCAGTATACAGAACACTTAATCATTAATACTTTCAGTATACATTCCCAACAATCTCCCACTTATACTCAAAGCATAATACCATTACTTTTACAGAGTATTAAGTGTGTCTATTCAATCTTAGCTATTACAAAATAGGACATAAGATGTCCAGCCTCAGATCTTCAGTCCAAGAGCACGAACGTGTTCTTCATAGATCTTCTGAGGCAAGCCTTTTGTAAATGGATTAGCTAATTCTCTTTCGTATCTATCTTTAGGACTAACACATCGCCTCTTGCCACGATTTCTCGTATGATGTGGTATTTTCTCTCAATGTGTTTTGACGCCTTGTGAGTTCTGGGTTCCTTTGAGTTTGCCACTGCACCAGCATTATCACAGTATACTGTGATTATCTTAGGCAAGCTCGAAACAATATCCAACTCCAGGAGAAAATTACGGAACCACACAGCTTCCTTTGCTGCCTCTGAAGCTGCTACATATTCAGCTTCCATGGTGGAGTCTGCGATGCACTTTTGCTTCGCACTCCTCCAAGATACAGCTCCTCCTCCCAAGGTAAACACATATCCAGAGGTCGATCTCTTCTCATCTTGATCCGCCTGGAAATCCGAATCCGTGTACCCAACATGACACAATTTCTCACACTGATATACAAGACATAAGTCTCGTGTTTTCCTTAGGTATTTGAAAATGTGTTTCACCGCATTCCAGTGTGCCTGCCCGGGATTGGACTGATATCTTGCTGCCATGCCAACGGCATAACAAATATCTGGCCTCGTGCAAAGCATAACATACATGAGACTTCCCACTACCGAGGCATATGGTACTAAAGACATCTCATTTTCCTCTTTCTCTGTCACATGACACTTTGACTTTGAAAGACGTATTCCATGATGGTAAGGCAAAAGGCCTTTCTTGGAATTTTCCATGCTAAAACGAGCCAACACAGTATCAATGTAAGCACCCTGGGATAAGCTCAACATCCTTTTCCTACGATTGCGTAGGACTTTAATCCCAAGGATGTAACCAGCATTACCAAAATCTTTCATCTGAAACTGCTCAGATAACCAACCTTTTATGCCTGATAACACCTCCACACTGTCTCCAATTAGGAGAATGTCATCTACATAAAGTGCAAGAAAAACCACACTCCCACTGACACATAAATGGTACACACAACTTTCATTTTCGCATTGTGCAAATCCATAGGATTTGATCACATCATCAAAACATTTGTTCCATGACCTTGAAGCTTGCTTAAGTCCATATATGGACTTCTTGAGCTTCCAGACAAACTGCTCTTGATCCTTTTGCACATATCCTTCTGGTTGGTCCATGTAGATGTCACGACCTTCTTCAAGGTACCCGTTCAAAAACGCGGTTTTGACTTCCATTTGCCAGATTTCAAAATCCATATGTGCTGCTATGGACAAAAGTATCCGAATGGATTTCAACATAGCAACTGGTGAGAAGGTTTCATCATAGTCAATACCTTCCTTTGGGCTATAACCTTTCGCCACCAGTCTGGCCTTAAATGCCATTATGTTGCCACTCGAATCCTTCTTTCTCTTGTATACCCACTTACTACCTATGGCTCGAAAGCCTTCTAGCAGCAAGGATTTTTGGTACACATCCATAGCTGTAATCGATTCTATTTCAGAATCCATGGCTTTTCGCCATTGATCAATATCCTTGTTACTCATAGCTTTGTCATATGTCCATGGGTCGATATCATTCAGTCCGTTTTCAGGGATTAAGTCAGAAAACTCTCCTACGAGCATATACCGATAAGGTTGCCGAGACAACCTCCCACTACGACGAGGCCCCTTTAATGTGTCTGTGTATGGTGCATTCACTTGTGATTCACCATCTTGCACAGGCGGCCGTGCACCTGGTTCCATACCCAATTCAGGTATGCTCAGGTTGCCATGGGGTTCTCCTGATGGATTTGAATTGTTTTCTTCAATTTCTTAAAGTACAATCTCGCTCTTGGTCTTGTGGTTTCTTATGAACTCATCTTCCAGAAATCTTGCGTTGGTACTCACAACGACTTTCTGATCTTCTGGATCATAAAAGAAACCACCCTTTGTTTGCCTAGGATAGCCCACAAACAGCATTAACTTAGACCTTCCCTCTAACTTGTCAGCTTCCTTATTCAGCACGTATGCTGGACAACCCCAAACCTTGATTCTGGACAAATTGGGTTTTCGCCCATGCCAAAGCTCAGTCGGGGTTTTAGGAACTGATTTGGAGGGAACCAAGTTGAGCAAAAACGCAGCTGTTTCTAGTGCATGTCCCCAAAAGGAAATTGGTAAGCTGGCATAGCTCATCATTGATCTAACCATTTCCAACAGAGTTCTGTTTCTACTCTCTGCTACACCATTCTGCTGAGGGGTGCCTGGTGTAGGGTTTTTCCGTGAACCGAATCACCAAAACCAAACTGAACCGGATCGATTTATGGATATTGCACATAATTCAAATTCACAAAACCCTAGCATGCTCCTATTAATTTAATAACCAGAATTGTGGATTGAGGAATTTACCATTATTCCATCGAGTCTGATCCAATCTTTTGCGTTTGAATTTCCAACTTGAATTCAACAACGCAATTCGATTTTATCTGCAGAAGTAGAAATTACCAATCTAATTTCTAGATAAATTCGAAAATAAGAAAGAAGAAGAGAAGAAAATCTTGTTCTCCAGATCAGATCTTCAGGGCTGTGTCCCAATGTTGTTCAGATCTACTACTGGTGAGGACTCCGTAGATCTGTATTCTGAGCAGGACCAAAATCGAAATTCTCCTCCTTTATTCTCCAAAAACGACGCCTCTCTCTCTCTATAGGTTTAGTGTGTTTCAACTGTGTTGCAACTTATGAGAGAGAGCTGTCTATTTATAGAC
>JAPKLW010000419.1:0-45061 GCA_026898455.1 Plectranthus barbatus
CAGCTGATCAGAGTTGAAGAAGGACAAGGCCGGGAGCGGTTGATCTAGTGAACTGGTGGACGAGGCATTCACCAGCTAGAGATAGATCGTAGGACGCTTGTACCCGATTACTCTTAGTGAAATTTCCAGTGCTACGACTGGAGAGTGGACGTAGATCAGTTGATCGAACCACTATAAATCCTTTGTCTTTTATCAGCTTTCTGCATTTCATACTGATTTAAAACCCAGCACCCAAGTGCTGGTGTATATCCTGAAAACTGATATAACTGTGCAAACAAGGCTAAAAATATTCTAAGTCTTGAGCTACCAGCTGACGAGCCAGTCGCCAGTCAGCTGAGTACGCAGAGTGCAAGTTGACTTACCAGCTGACAAGGTCCCAGTCAGCTGAGTAACCAGCAGAGTGCAAGAAACGATTAACCATATTTTCCGCTGCTAAGTTATACCCTGATAATCCGGGACCAACAAAAATGTTATGCTAAAGGGAGTGGAAAAGATGAAGTTCAATAACACAAATGAGATGTTATTTATAGCCAGATCTTGGCTCTATCCATAATGGGAACACTCTCCCAAAAGTGTCCTATCAAATGAATTCAAATCTCAGAAGAGCGGAAGTCGAAGAGTCTCGACAAAGGGGGAAATGCCACCTGTCTTAATAAGGTCACTTATGGCAAGTCGACCTATCTGAGTATTATGGTGTTCTTTTCAACGAATGCTTAAAGAAGACACCAATGGATATCCCAAATCCTTTGATTAAGACAGAAATATGCCCTCTTAAATGATAGCATTTGATGACCTTGTGTGGAAAGTAGTAGCTCACATCAGACACAGGAAGGTCGCTACAGACACTCAACACACTCAAAAGACAGTTTGCTGAGACTATGATGGAAGCATATCAGAAACAGAGTATCAGAAGAGATGTTATTTCTTGGATTTCTTGAAGACATCGTTACGTATTCTGGAAGATGATCACATCTGCTGAGGAATATTCATCATAGCTCTCTGCTAATATTGAAAATGCCGAGCAGAAATTGGTTGAAAATTCTGATAACAAATGCCAGACAACAATACATAGTTGTGCAGTTTTCATATATCTTTTCATTCATCGACAAGATGTCATTACAAAGGAAAAGAGGAGACTTGAAAACAACAACATGATCGCTATTCTAGGGGGGAGAAGGCCTAAACGGGAAAAAGTCCGCATTTACAAGATTCGTTGGTCCTTCTGCTATCAGAGGAAAACTCTGCTCCAGCAGCCAACTAAATTGCATTCCATTCAGCAGAGGCACTGCCGGATAATACTGGACACAGTCTCGAACACTATTGTAGATATATTTCGCCCAGTCTACCTCGGCTCCATCGTCAATGGACATCATGATCTGCCACGTTTCTTTTGAGAAGAAAGTGTCATCACAGTCCTCTCCCATCAACATATTGTTAGCAATACGGAAGAGCACCCAATAAGGAGTGCGCAGATCGTATGCTGAGACAGAAAGGGAAAATTCAGACGAAGGAGTTCGTCTCCATTTCTGCCACGCGGACCATTCAGGGGCAATGTCCGTCACATGGTGGTCGAAGACAGACCCAGGACCTCTGGGAAGGCCAAATCGACGAGAAAAGACGTCCGGTGATGATTGCAGTATTTTTTATCAAGTATAAATTATCGAACACGAAGACTCAATTCGCCCGTTATTCAAGTAAAAGTCTGATTTTGAAACCTAATATCTAGATGCGATAAAATACTTTGAATATCAAATTCCAACTATCTAACATGCAATTAATGACTAAAACAATTAAATAAACTTCAATTCGACTAAGTAAATTCTAAAGGAGTACGGTTGAGGAATATAGGATGGATTGGGAGTAGATTATGAATATGTTTGGACTTGTCACTCACACGAACCAGATTCAATAGATAGCATGGGTCGGTTCATCAAACTCTAGTTAAAACCCTTAATACCGGTGCAATAACCGTTGACTAATTGAAATCTCAACCTAAGTCTAGGTGTATTAATCTCAATTAACTCCCAAAAGCACATGAACTCATTGACCTAGATACCAATTCACCTATCTTCTAAGTGAAATAATACCCAATTATTATTGCAATCCCCTCTAATGCACAAACCTATCAAGTTAATTCATTGAGGCATACTTTCCAACACATGGTGATCAATCATGAAAGGAACACAAATTGAATCCACAATAAAAATCAAAACCTTGAAAAACTTCAATAATCCAAATCCAAACAATATTCAAATCAGCCCAATCACATCCAAATCCTCAACAATGAGTTTAGCTACTCATAATTCTAAATGAATTCATCAAAACCATAAAGTAGAACATAGAAGAGAAAGTAGAATAAAGAAGCTTAGGAATTAATGATGAATCTTCAATCTCGCTTCGAATCCTTCCTTCCACCTTCAATTTCCAGCTTTCCGGAAGTGAAAATCGCCTCCGATTATGCCTTAGTCTCCCTAGGGTTTTCAAAAGTCGAACCCTCCAAATGTGGAATTCTTTGGCCTTTTATAGGTGTAAAACCCGCAGCTTCAGTGATTCAATCCCGCGCGGGATCCTCCTTTGAAAAACTCCATCCCGAGCGGGAGAAGAAAACTTATCCGCCGAGAAAACCCGATCCGTCCCGAGCGGGATGAGACGGTCCCGAGCGGGATCTGCTACGACCCTCACACCATCTCTCGAATTCACGCCTATTTGACGTATCCCGAACGCACTGGTGCCTCCCGAGCATCGGTCCCGAGCGGGACCGGCTTCGACTTTTCAGCAATTTCTTTCTTTCTCGTCCCGAACGGGAGATGTGTGTCCCTAACGGGATGTGCTTCGCCCTTGGCCTCAATTTAGCTCCAAAACTCGCATTTTTTCACCTTTTTCACATCCTGCACACACAAAACAACTCCAAACCACCAAGTGAAGGAAAATCAAGAAAAGAAGAGATATGTGTGTGATTTGTGTACCAAATTCTCACCAATTCATTCAATTCACATCCCAAAAATCATGCAAATTACACACATATCAGGTGACCAATATATGAGCTTGCCGCGGAAGGAACCATAAATGCCATCTCCCTCCACAGAACAGTCTTCGATGAATTCTCGAAGAACATCGCCTTGGAAACGTTTTGGCATAGCAGTAACAAATTGGGTCAATCCACTGCGATTCAACTTCAACATGACGATCTCTGCCACTCTTGGATTGTTATCGTACAGAGAGTTCAAACCAGCCTCATGAAGGATCTGGTTTCGGCGCAATTCCAAGGATTGACCAGGAGAATCCATTTGCTTGAAAATTTTCTGAACGAGAAAAAGAAAATTGCTAAGAAAAGAATTCTTGTGATAATAAAGATACACACAAGAAGGGCATTTATAGAGGAAGAATCATAACTCTGTTCGTAAAAATCGATTCGATTCAGAGTTAATGATCATCTGATACACAACGAATAGACAGACGCCAAGTCAGATCGGTCAAAGTATCTCTTGAAAAAGTAATCGACGCTTGGAGAGAAGCTTACACTAAAGATCGTCGTTCCATCTGCTAAGAGATGAGATCTCTGCTAGAGTTCATATCTCTGCTAGAGATGAAGTCTCTGCTAGAGATAAGGCCTCTGCTAATGAGTGAGATCTCTGCTAATGAATAAGGTCTATGCTAGAAGATGGATGTTCTGCTAGACTTGATATCTCTGCTGGAGGATGGACACTCTGCTAAAAATGATATTTCTGCTAAAAGACGAGGGCGTATATCTGCTAGAGGATGGATACTCTGCTAACTGTTTTCTAAAGCGGTATCTGCTACATTTTTAAGCAGAACATATATCTGCTACGATCTTAGCAGAAGCATACACATCAAAATTACTACATAATTGATTATCAAGGATATTATCAAGCAGATGTTTGATATTGAGCACATATATATATGGGATTGTCTAAATTAAAACATAGACATCTTCTTATATATAGATCATCAAAAATAATTACATAAGCAGAGGATTCAACCAACTCAGAAAGGCGACAAAGGCACAAAAGGATAAAAATCTATCCCTCGAAGGTTTGAGGGACCTAGAGTAAGATCGGGGAATCTATGTTCTAGCAGCCAACTTAACGGCATCCCATAGGGAAGGTGAAGTTGAGGGAACTGCTGAACACTCTGTCGCATCCTTTGAAAGACGAAAGCCGCCCAGTCAACCTCTGCTCGATCATCAATCGCCATCATGACCTTCCAGATTTCACGAGAGAAGATCATATTGTCAGGATTCTCATCGACGAATATACCACAGACAAGTTCAAACAGGACCTGGTAACGAGGCTGTAGGTGGTATGCTGACGGAGTTGGAGAAAACTCAAGCTCTGAAGAACGCCTCCATTTCAACCATGAAGACCACTCAGGGGCGATTTCATTGTTGCGATACTCCATCACAGAAATTGGACCCCTCAGTAAGCCGAACTCCGACGCAAAAGTGTCCACGGTCCACCTCACCAACTGATTCCTGAAGACACCAACTATGGAGTCTCCAATGGCTTCACTTTTTCGAACGAAATTCTGAAGATGTTCCATGTGGAACGAATGAGGCGTCAGAGAAATGAACTTGGCCACTCCACTGGCATGAAGACTAGACATGATCCACTCTGCTATGTGGTACTCCGTTTCGTACTCTTCATACAAACCAGAATCACAGAGGATTCTGTGCCGCAGAACGAAGAGAGTTTGAATTGGCTCCATATTTCAGTATTAGTGAATTTTTGTGAGAAGAAGAACAAGAGTCACAAGAAGTCGTATCAAATGCATCGCCTGCTTATGCTATTTATAGAGAAGCCCTTGGTAACTGCTCATCTCTGAAGTTGAAGGGTCGTTGAGTGGAGTGAAGTAATTCATTAATAAAAAGGTCAAATCGGAAGAGATTATGATCATGCATGAAAAGCAATGTCGGAGGTTAATATGATGATACCATGAAATACGTGGTAGCTTCTGCTTGATTCTATTAATCTTGGCTGCTGAAAATCTCAAATCAGACGTGGGACATTGGCTTTTCAATACGGAAAAACATTTAATGCGTAAAGACGACGGCGACAAATTGGATTATGCCATGTCATCCACACTCAAGCTCCGAAGGACGTGGATATACCCACGATCTAACTCTCAACCCCAACCGTTGATTGAATTTAAAGTGCTTTCAATCCTCGTCGTCATTTTCTCCTCGTACTCCGAAATCTTCTACACCATAATTAGATTTCAAATCCCTACCAATCTTCAGAAACCCTTCACCTCCGTCCTTGTAAAACCCTCTCAAAATTCTCAGAAAAACTACCCAACCATGACTTCAAATCAAAATTCTTCAACCTCCTCACACAAAGACACAAATCCCGAATCTTCATCTTCAGAAAACCTAGACACAACTCAATTTCAACGACCCACATTCATCTATCCAGCCACCACTTGCTCGCCCTTGCATGTTCGACATGCACCCGAGTTCACTGGTATTGAGAAGAAAGAGGACATTGATGAGTCCATTCCTTACTGCACATTGGTAACCATGGCCAGACAGAAGAAGCTGTCCACTCATTCGGCGGAAAGGAGACGAGTGGCCCAAATCATGAAAGACAGGATTCTGTACATGCCTCTCGCCAACAAACACTTTCCCAGATGGATTTTAAATCTCCTTGATTCCGCACTGCTACTAAAGTATCTCACTGCTGAACCTGATCAATTTCATCCGCACATGGTTGCTGAATTCTATGCTAGAGCTGTTATGAGTGATGATCATAAGTCATTCAAGACATGTGTAGATGGGAATATTGTAGAAGTTAATGCTGAGTTGCTATCTCGTACATTTGGACTTCAAAACTTTGGAACCAAAATCTCTCAGTATAAGGTGAATGATATAGCCGAAATGGAAAGGAGATGGTGCCTCTGGAAGAAGTCAGGAGAGAAAGGGCAACCAAGTACGTTTAAGGTTAACACCTCGATCAACACCTTGACAGATGAATACAATCTACTCGCAGAGATTGTAATAAAGATGCTCCAGTGCGATGCTGGTTCATACTCGGAGCTCTCTGCTAAGAAGTATGCCGTGATGATGGCATTAAACGATAATGTTAAAGGGAATTGGGCTGAATTCATATTTGAACGATGGGTAGAGCATGCCAAGAAGAATGCTCACATGGAAATTGATGGAACATTCTCCTCCAATGTAAACTTTGGGCTGAAGATTAGTAAATTCTTGGAAATTCTGTTTACCAACACCGGCGTGGATCGTGGAGTTGCACTCCTTTCCACAGACTACATTCCTGTCACAAGACACAAGCCTAAGCCGGTCAATGCTAGAAATCCTAGGAAGTTAACCGGGAAATCCAATGTGGACAAGGCTAAACCAACATCCCCAGAAGAACCAGATGAAGCAAGTTTAGCAGAACCCACACTCCAACACTCCATTCCCATAACAGAAGCAGAATTAGCCGTGTGGAAGAGGACTGCAGAAACAGATCAGTGTTTCAAAAATCTTGAGGAAATTGAGAAATTAGGAAACCTACCAGTTGATCAGATCAACGATATCATGACTTTGAAGGAAGCAGAACAGCTTCCAACTACTCTTGGGGCACGGGCACTACCTATTCAACCCAACAAAAGAACCGCAACTACTCCTCCTGTGACTAAGGCAAAGAAGAAGACCAGGAGAAAGCTGGAACTACTTACTGATAAGGAAGCATTAGAGAAAGCAGAAGCAGAAAGCAAGACTGCTAAAGCTGCTGAAGGAACTGATACAGCAGAAAAGGACTCTACAGAGAATGTTACTGAGGACACCACTGATCCGGATTACATCCCTAAGTCTCTCAGAACTGTTGAAGAGCACAGTCCAGAAACAAGGAAAGCAAAGAGGAAGCGAATAGCTACTCTGAAAGAACTCGAGAAAAGAGACTATCAAAAGTTCATCAGTAACCTAACATTTGAAGCCAGAGATAGAAACTTTGAACGAGTCAAATCTGCTGCTGAAGAATTGATGGCCCAGAAGCACGCTGCTAAGCAGGTCCAATTGGAAGCACAACCTATCGAACAAAAGGAACGCACCATAGGAGATGCAGTACACGAGGAACACACACTAGCAGTGGCAAATGTTGCTAAAGGAAATCCAACTCCAACAGAGGACGAGGAAACGGCAGACATTCCAGCAGATATAACCATGTTGAGTGATGATGAAGCTCCTGCTGATGGACTGCAACACCTAGCAGACGAGGCCACAAAACGAGGAAAAGGGAAAGCTACTTCAGAAGAAGAAACCATTCTCAATCCCTCCTCTGACTCACAGATAAACCCTGCTGAAGAAGGACTATCAGATAAAGCATTCTCACAATTATGGAGGTCTGGAGCCTTTACTGATGCAGAATCGAGCAAAGGAAGAGATGCTGAAGAACAGTTCGATTCACTTCTTCATGATGTACATTCGCCTGTAGAAGAGAATGATTCTCTGCTCACTGATGTTGAATCTTGCATTTCTGACTCTGATGGAGAATCTGAGGAGATTTTTAATGCCAAATACCTGAGGAAGGTACCATCTGGATCCGACACTCCTCTCCGAGTACCTCTCAATGGGCTACCTGGACCACATTATCATCTACGAAGAATCGGTCAATGGTGTGCATCGGTTTACCCTGAAGAAAGGCCCAACTCAGATCTCATCCCTATGGCTGAAGAGATCGAATTGTTCGTACAATCCGAAACAGAAAGAGCCATTGCTGATTTATTCCATACAAAATTGGATGAATCAACACCGGACGGACGCTTGTTAGCAGAAGAATTTCGACGATGGAAGAAGTGTGACTATATTATGCATCAACTCTGTTTTGAAGAGAAAGCTCTGGTTTTTGCTGCTAAGGGCTTAAACTTCTGGAGACGAGAGGAACGATGGTGTTTTGATTGTATTGATCAAGTTCCGGGGATGAAACAGTTCTCAGATAAACAGGTGATATGCAGACTTCAAGCCATCCGAGAACACCGCTTTCTATCAAAGACTGCGGGGCTACCTAAATCCACCTTTGTACCCAACGGTTACTTTGATGCCAGGGTTGAACTGTCTAAGCGTCAAGCAAGAGCTGCTGTCACTTACAGGAAACGACAGATGGAGTATAAAATTCAACAGGTAGAGAAACTCAAAGCTCGAGTAGCGGCATAGGCCACTGAACGTGCTGCTCTGGAATTTGATTACCGCGATATGCAGTTGGCTAAGTTCCTGAACATTGATATTCAGGACATAGTGAGAGAAGCTCAGAAAGCTGAAGTTCAGATTGTCCAGGAGACCGCACAAATTCTGGATGCTGCTAATCGGATAATGAATGAGGAATTATGTTATCAGGAGTATGTTGCTGCGAGTACTAGTCGCACACAGCAACCGTCTATTCCAACGAGTCAAGAACTCGTTACAACTACTTCCTTCAATGCCACTCCCATAACCTCACTGCAGATACCCTTTCCATTGACTGCGGAAATAGCTGAAGCCTTCAACTCTTATTTGTAAACAGCCATTGATGGAAGAGTAGAAGCAGCTACCACTCATCTGAGAAGAGAAGTTGATGAGATACGGGGAGATGTATCTCATGTACAATCAGAGATCGCTGAACACAAGTTGGCTATTTCTGAGAATAGGACAAGTCTTGAGGTCGTTCAAAAGGATTTAGCAGACACCAGGACTAACCTAGAAGACACGGTTGTGGTCTATGGTACAAACTTTTTGGCTGCAATCAAAGAGGGGGAAGAAAGAAGAAAGGCTGACCAGAAAAGAAGAAAGAAAAATGAGGAGGAGTTAGCCGCAAGGAAAGAGGAGATAAGGAGAAAAGAAGAAGAAGCGAAGGAGGAGTCAAGACGAAAAGAGCTAGAAGCTCAATTAGAATTGCAAAGAAAGGAACATGAAGCTAAATTAGAATTTCAAAGGAAGGAACATGAACTTCAACTACAGAAGATTGCTATGGAGCAGGAGAAGCTGGCTAAAGAACTGGAGCGTGAGGCTGCGGAAAGAGAAACAGGAGCAGCTCTTCTCGAGAACTTCATGAAATTTACCATGGAGAAGTTTGCTGACATTCAGAAGAACAAATCAGCAGACAGTGAAAAGGACAAACCAGCACCCGGCTCATGAACGACAAGGTCCAATTTTTTTTGCTTTCTGAATCCAATTTGTACTTAAACTTGCAATATCATATATAAAATTGGATCAGACTTAGACAAAATCTCTTTGTCCACTTCTGAATTTTACTGGTGTGCTCTAGTTGACCTACACTTCTGGTGTACTCAACAAATTTGCATGTGGACATGAAGAATTATATTTTAATTGATGAATGCTTGCTGATTTGATGAATGCTAGAATTTCTAGCATACTGCTTTGTTGCAAACATTTACTTATATTTAATCGAGAAATAATCCCCAGCACTTGTTGAGGGGGAATTTGATTTCAATCATTTCTGTTGCTTGAACTTAGTTGGAAAAACTCTGTGTCAGATTGATAGAATAGCATAAACTTGTAGAACACAAACATTCTTCCACTTATGGTCAGCAAATGATAGTAAGCTTTGATCGCACCAAAAAGGGGGAAATTGTTGGGAATTATCCCTAAAATCTCCTTTAGGACTTGTTTGTAAAAGGTTTTGTTGGATCAAACCTTATTTAGTTGGTCGATCATTTGCCGAAATCTAGAGAGTCTAGCACACTTTGTAAAGTCCTGTATAAGTGGTACATTGAGTTGTAATAGACTAGTGTGCTGAGAAGAATCCCTAGCAGACATAAAGAAGATGATATCAACATTCGACTTACAAACTGCTAGAGAAGCAAGCGAATAAAGGATCACTAGTAATTGACTGAACGTTCGCTAGATAGAATGCTAAGGAGTTAGCATTCGGATTCTTCAGCAATGAATGAAGACTCGCAAACAACGGAAGTCAAAGGATCACAAGGAATATACTTTTAGCAGATTCTAGCTTACCAAAACAAAAGAATCAAATTCAAAGCTGGACTGCCACTCTGACAAAAAGCTCACGCAAAACGATAAGACTTTCCCGAAGTGGCTAGGAAAGTACAAGTCAAAAACAAAAGTGAGTTTCACAGACAAAGCTCTTTCGGATCAAGGAGCCGTTGAGTCTAACGAATAAGAAGATTCAAAGTTTGAATCTCCACCTATAAAAGACAATCTCAAAGATGAGATAAAGAGCTGCTTCAATCACTACCGACATTCGCAAACTACTCAAGTGTGAGATTCCTTTGACAAAGCGAACAAGTGAAAAGTAGTCAGTTGAGAGCTAGTCATATAAAGCACATCAAAAGCCCTCAACCACCAAGAGTGTCCTCTTATTGAATATTTGACACTCATCCTTGAAGATTCTTGAAGTTCCATTAAGAATCTTCAATCATTGGGATAATCTCTTTACTAGGAGTATCCAACAGTCATTCCTAAAAGGGTTGACTCTGACGGGCCTTGCCGCATATTTATTGAAGTTAGAGGCTAACTATAACAGTCTCATTAGCGAAGGACAAGTTTTACGAAGGTGCGCCCTTGACTTGGCTAGAGCTGTGTTCGGAGAAGTTCAGATCAACGGAGGATAGCTGTCAAGTAGCCAGGCCGAAAGCTCACTGCCTACTTAACTGGAAAGGCGATTCCTTGTAATCTGTATACTTTTCTAGTGAAATTCTTAGCGTTTCGGCTAAGGAGTGGACGTAGATCATTTGGATCGAACCACTATAAAATCTAGCGTTCATTTACTATTTTATTATATTACTGTTCCAAGATTGTTTTCAAACCTAGCAACAGAGTTGCTAGAGTATATCTGAGCACAAACTGAAGACATAACTTGAGCTAACTAACTTTTGAAGAATAATGATAAGTGCAAGAGATATAAAACTATTCCGCTGCATTTCGTGTTAAGTTATCAATACGACGACTCTGATATTTCGGGACCAACAAGATCTATTTTTGTATTTTCTATTTCTTTAAATCTGTAAAATTTGAGATCCGGAAGAACAAGCTTTGAAGAATGAAGAACACAGAAGGTGACATGGATTAGGGTTCATCCTCCTTACGGCGATGGCGACCACGACGGCAGGCGGCAGCACGGCGGTGGGTGGCGGCGGCAGGGGTTCTTCCCTGTGGCTGGGCCGCGCCCTAGGTCTGGTCACTGCTGCTCATTTTTTTCCGACGATGATGCGGATCTGGCATGTACTGCAGGCGGCTGCGCGCGACATGGGGTGGTTGGCGAGGCAACACAGCCGCGAGCAACTGCGCACGGTAGTTATGGAGCAGCGCGATTTTTACCGCGATGATTGCATCTACTCCGTTCGACCTGTCTTCCTCTGGTGTGCTCAGCAAGGCTGTGGGTTTGGTTGATTCGCGAGCGCTTGCACCGGTGATGGCTGCTGCAGCGACGGGCCGTGGTGGTTGCATTACCTGCGTGCTGCCGCGCGATTGGGAAGGTTGTTGTGCAGCCTGGCTGTTGCGTCGGGCGGACTTCCAGTCGCCAGAAATGGCAGCTCCACGGCGCGGCGAGCGGGCTAGTGATCAAGGCTGAGCAGGGGCGATGGCCGGCTGCGAGTTCCGGCCGCAAGCGACGGCCAGACGTGGCGGCGGCGGCGGGCTGCTTGCTGCTGGCGGCTAGGGTTTTCCAAAACCCTAGGGTTTCCAGCCCGGGCCGAAAATCTGGCTTCTCAGCCCGGAGGCGGCCCGCAGTCCTGAAAAATTAGGGTTTGACTTTTGTTTGGGCCAGAAACCCTAATTTGAAGCCCAATTGCTGTTGATGTAATTCATATCGAATTTCAAGTCCAACGGAGGCCCAGTTTGAAGATCTGCATTGGAATTAAATCTTGTAATAGTTAGATTTAATTTATATTCGTGTAATCGCATCTGAGGGGCAACGAGAATCTATTTGTTTGTTTATTTATTCTCGTATTGATGTGATTTATTATGTGCGCACTAGTAAATAATAGAAAGCATGCTTAGTTGCTTTAATTATTTACTGTTTAAGCATGTTGTAATTTTTAAATTATAAGGCATGCTTTATGTGATTTATTTTATGTTTTAAATTGTGTCTATAAATTCCAGGATTCATATTAATTTATGATGGAGTTTTAGATATGACATAATTTATGGCAACATAAAATAATGTGTGCGCATGAAACCTTTAGAATTAAAAATACTAAGCTGGATTTTGGTTCTTCTCTAACCAAGATCATTAGACCTCCACAAATACGACCTCTCACTGGAAGTGAGGCATCTTGAAGCGTAAACGTCTACTCAAGTAGCTTGCGTTAGAGGCTTCTCACTAGGTCTTGTGCGATGAGGTTTCTAAATAAAACATTTAGTTTAAGATGAGAAGTGGGAGTCTCTGAGGAAACGTCTACTCAAGTAGTTTGCATTAAGACAACTTTCACTGGTCTCTAAGATTAAACTAAATGAGATAACAAAGGATGTGAGGGGCATGTGGCATGGGTCCAGTACGTTTGCTAAATCACTCTAAACGTCCGGAGTTAGGCTTGTGGTTATTTTTGGCTTAGATGTTGCCTGGAGTATAACTCATGAATGATGTCCCTGCTCCGAATAGGTGAACCTGTTCTTAAGATCTCCAATATTAATTTCTTTTGCTTAAGATACCTGACATGTTAAGAAATTAAATGACCTATTTTGGTTTGGTTGAGCATTTGCCGTAAACGTCTACTCAAGTAGCTTGCAGTAAATTAGCTTGGGCAGTTGGATGAAGCAAATTGCATTGTTTTATCTAAAGGATCTATGCATATTTGTTTCAATTGTTCGTAGTATGTGCTTACTTTAATTCGCTTATTTGTTTTCAGATATGTCTATGAATAATGTCATTAATATACTCGCTCAAAATCCTCTCAGTGGTCCGAATTTCCTTGAATGGAAACGTAATTTGGATTATATCCTTGTTGCGGAAGAACACAAGTTTGTCCTTACTGATCCTTGTCCGCCAGTCCCAGCTGCTGATGCTACTGCCGAACGGCAGCAGTCTTACAATATGAGGATCGAGTCTAATAATGTAGTGAAATGCTACATGATGACCACTATGAGTAAGGTACTGCAGCTGCAGCATCAGCATTATGATAAGGCCTCTGAGATTATGGATAATCTAGCAATGACTTATGGGGAGACGGACAGAACTGTTAGATTCAATCTCATGAAGGAGATTGTGAGTAAGAAAATGTCTGAACGCAGTTCAGTGAGAGAGCACATGGTTGCCATGACTCACCTCATGGATGAACTAACGTTGCATGGTGGTGGTATTGATGCGGAAGCCCAAGTCGATATCATTCTAAACTCTCTTCCAAGTCTTTTGAAAACTTCAGGTTGAATGCTGTGATGAACAAGAAGGAGAATACTCTTAATGAGTTACTTAGTGACTTGATAGCAGCACAGTCCCTGATGGAACCCGAGAAAGCAGTTTTAGTTTCTTCCGGTAGCCGGTCTGCTGCTCCTAAACGAGCAAATACTAAGAGAACGGCTAGGAACAAGAACAAGAAAACTGCTGGTGGGAACAATGGAGTTTTTGCTCCAAAGAAAAAGACTGGGAAAGTTAAAGGAAAGGGCAAGTGTTACCGCTGTGGCAAGATAGGACACTGGAAAGCAAATTGTCCAGGTGTTAACACCAATGGACAAGGTACGTCATCATTTACATGTATAGTATCAATTTTCTACTCCTTGTGAGTAGTGGTTACTGTGAGTACTAATCATGTTTTGGCTGCACTATGCAGGGAATCAAGATGATAATGCTTGAGGATGACAGGACTACCAACTCCAAGGAAGATGCTGGAGATTGTTCTCAAGCTATTGGAGTTGTTTGTTTTGAGTTTTTGTTAAAACTCTGTTTTAATTCAAGATCTTTTGAAGAGATGTTTGTTTTGTTTTTATAAACAGTTTTCATCCATTGTTAAGGATTATCAGTTATTCAGATAGAGTTTTTCTATCATGATGAATAACAGTGTTTTCTATTATGGATGTTTATCTCTTCATTACTTGATTACATAAACTATCAGTGTACTAAGGTATAATTTAAGAATCTCTATAGAGATAGGTTACATCAGCATAAGTAGTTTTAAGTAATTCATGGAATTATGGATTCAATCCAGGTATTCCTAAGAATGGTACTTATGACAACTACTTAAAGGTATAACATGGTAATCAAGCCTTTTAATAGGCGATTGTATCTCTATAAGTTATTTCGTGTTTGCTCTGGTTTGCTGGTTTGAGTCTACTTCTGCAGTTGCCTAAACAGGCATTCATACAGTAATCATTTAAGATTTGGATATGTTTATCTAGTTCACTACAAGTCTTAGTCTCTTGCTTTAATCAAGAGCGTTCAAGACTAAGGTAGAGAATAAGTCAAACAAGACCGTAAAAACATTATGGTTCATTCATAATGGTATATCTTAAGTGATGGGGTTTTACAGTATCTGGCAGAGCAAAGGGATTTCATCCCAGTTAACTACACTTATTATCCCTCGATTGGGATAGTGTAGGAAAAACAAAATATGATTCTTTGAAAGTTTATAAGTTATGCCAACTTTGCCAAATTTTCGTTTTGGGAAGAGCGCCAAAATTAGTTGTGTGTTTGCTTAATCTAGTGTCTTCTAAATCAGTTCCAAATACCCTAGGAGACCTTGACTCTGTCAAAAGGGCAATGATGGGTAATTCGGCTGTTAAGTTGATATAGGAAACTGATTGGTTGGAATAAAGGTTTAATCTTGTACTGCTTTGTGGGCTATTCCAGGTAAACGAAAAGGATGGTTGTTTTGTGTATCCTAGATACAAGCAAGTTGTATAAGATGAAATCATGAATCCAAATGTGAGATTGTCCTCTAACGTTTTAGAGAAGACAATTCAAATCCATCAGGAAATACCCCGTGGCATATTGAGCATACCTTGGAAGGTATGGTACCAATTGCACAGTCACCTGTGTATGGTGATAAACCAAAAATTAATGCACCATTAACTGACTACCTAAAAAGAGCATTGTTGCAGTGGGAGGTTGCCTTAACAGGCTTAGTGGTACTAGTTCGTGGAAACAGTCTCTGGACTTGTTCCCAGTTTAACAAACAACATCGTACTTATCCCTTATAGCGCAACGAAGCTGTTAAGACAAACGATGCAGTTTAATGACATCGAGTCATGAGTTCAGAAATGAATCAATAAAGATTATGGTTGTGTATCAGGATCAGTGATTGCCAAATAACTTTCAAGTTATAGGCAACTGATTGATATACATGAAAAGTGCACGAATGGCAACCTAGTATATTCGAGAGGCTAGGTTAGTTAGTAAGGTATGTTTCACAACAAGACCTTCTCACTGGTTGCAACTATTAAGTCCATTCGAACCATAACAGCACATATGAATCTAAATATCTGGAAGATGGATGACGTCATCCGTATTTTATTAACGGGTACCTTGATAAGAGGTGACGACATCTGTATGCAACAACCAGATAAGTTATGTGCAGTAAAGTGAAAAGCATCATGTCTGGAAGCCAAGGTAGTTCTAGAATGAACTTAAAGGAGCTTCAAGGTCATGTAACAGTCATTTCGATATTGTCTATCGAGAATGATAGTTTCATGTACCAGTTATGTGTCAGCGGAAGCGTGGTTTTCCTTGCACATTATGTAGATGGTATTTTCACTTTCGGAAACGGAGTGGAGATATTGTCAGGCATAAAGAGATGGTTATCCGAACAGTTTCAGAAGTAGGACTTATGAGATTTTGGAACATCTTTTGAATTAAAGTCTTGTGTTGTCACAAGAAAAGGATGTTCAGGTATCTCAAGTCGCTTAAATTGATTCTGTGGTGAGTCGTTCATAGCAAGAAAGATTGTTATCTTTCTATATTGTAAACGAATGAAGTTAGATATCTGTAATGCTATAAGTATGTTAAACAGATATCAATTAAACTTAGGACAAGCACATTGGTTTACAAATGTGCCATGTGAGTTGAATGGCATTGGATATCCAGGAGGATCATAAGGAAAGGAAATCGACCTCTAACTATGTGTTGGCCTTTGAGGAGGAGTTATAGGAATCTCACACAGAAGTGTGTTGCGGATTTCGGTATGAAGGCTGAGTTTTTGATAGCTTCATTAGCTTCGCAAGAAGCATTGTAATTCCGGTGTTATCCTCTAGAGGTGTGAGTTCTGAGTTTGCCTAATGAAATCACATGGAATTGTGATCATGTTGGTGCAATGACAAACTCAAGGGAACCCAAGACTCACAAGGTGGTGAAACACATAGGATGTGTGATATCACATCATACGAGAAATCGTGACAAGAGGTAACGTGAATGCAGTGGGAGTGATTGACGGTATAGAAATACTTAATACTTTAATAAAGCAATGGTATTATGCTTTGAGTATAAGTGGGAGATTTTTGGGATTACATACTGAAAGCATATATGATTAAGTGTTTTGTACACCGGTCTTCATATATGTGTTGCTACAACAATGCTCGCTGTCTGATGAAACAAACATACAACGAACCATAATATCCTATTATCTCGCTTATAGGGATGACCATATGGTGTGTAGGAGACCACAGAGGATCATATGAGTCATTTGACCTAGCGAGATATAAACAGTATCACAGCTGAGACAGTCCCTAGATAGGTTGTCGGTCTAAGCTGCGGCACATCGGTTCATAAGTGGGCTTATCCTAGCTACTTGATGTGTCGGTACATAGTTATGTATTGATGGGATCAACAGTGGGATGTGCCATTCTCATTGACATATGAATGAGCCAGATCCCTAACATACTTCCGATGATCTTAAACCTAACTGAAGGATAAGGGGCACACACAGATTGACCTCACTTTGATTTACCAGAGTGGCGAGTCTTACATGTGAAGGGATTCGTGAACTGAATCACGAAGTCCATTTGCCAAGGATCGTTAATTGGAATATCAAAAGAAATTGCTATGCCTATGAATGATCCTAGCATGTTCCTATATTGTTATGCATAAGAAGGTTTATGCGGAATACCTGGATTGATGAAACCTGAAGAACGCGTGCGCGGAGATTCCCTTTGATCTTTCCCACGCACAAAGATTTAATTCCTAACAGATTGAGGAAATAAATCTTAAGAAAATAAAATGATTATTTTTGAAAATAAGGAGAGAGAGAAGAAGAAAAATCCTCCTGATTTGATCTTCTGATCTGTATCCCAACTCGATCTGAAAATCTAGTGAAGATTCTCTATCAGATCCCTTGCCCGGTTGAGAAGCAGAATTTCCTCCTCGTTCTCAGATCTTAGTCGATCACCACAGCTCCCAAAACCTTGTTTGCTGTGTGCAACTTATGATCTTGTGGTGTATTAAGATCTAAGGAACTGAGGCCTAATTATAGGAAAATACTAGACTCCTATTGGGCTTGAGTTTCATGGGCCAGACCAGGGACCAGAATGCAAATAACAAATAAGGCCTATCAATTAATTAATTCCCATATTCAACCCAGAATATAATTAATTAATTAATATTGATTCATTCCACCAGAGAATCAATACTGTCCTACCTATTGGCTACCACGTTTTGAGGTACGGGTTGCATGGGCTTTGTATATCCCCACATTTAAGGTTACAGACATTCGTTAATTAATTTAAGCTCTGACAAGCTATTTAATTATTTAACATCTTATATTCCTGAATAAATCCACTCAAACCTTTTCACTTATGCTTGAACTTAATCAGCCTACAGGACTTAGCATAACGAACCTTTTGAGCTGTTCAGGGAATGTCACCATCCTATACTGGATGTGGTTACCTAGTTCCAGTACCAGACAGTAATACACAAACTGCTATTACCCAAGATACAGATATACAAGCTCAACTAGAGCCTTTCACTGCAACTCAAAGTAATACACAATTTGCATATACTTCTGTACCTTTATTTAGGCTTAGGATCTCGTCAAGCCATAGAGATCTAGATTCTTTTAATGTCAGATAAAAGAATAAATCTCGACTTAGGTCTTTATCAATGTGTGCCCCACACCAGCATACCAAGCCATCCAAGATAAGATACTTATTACTGCGTATGTTGCAGCCTACACTGACAGTTTATCCTGGAACTGTCTCAGCTGTGATAACTATTAATATCTCGCTAGGTCAAACGATTCATACGATCTTCCGTGATCTTCTACACACCGCATGATCTCCCTATCGACGAGATAAGAGGATAATTGCATTTGTGACACATGTTTGTTAATTCAGACAGGAGATGAACATACAACATTTATGATTCCCAGTATATTAACCAATCGACCTCGTAAATAATATACCAATCATAATGCTTTCAGTATATAAATCCATCAATCTCCCACTTATACTCAAAGCATTATACAGGTGCTTTCCAGAGTATAATGCATCTAAACTAATCAAGCTATTAGATCAAACATTCTACGTGGATAGCTTTGCCCTCAGCCCAAGGTTACGTACATACATCTCGTTGACCTTCTGAGGCAAAGCCTTTGTGAATGGATCCGCTAGATTATTTCTTGTATCAATCTTCTCTACTAGCACATCACCCCTTGCAACGATTTCTCGTATAATATGGTACTTCCTTTCAATGTGTTTTGTTGCTCTGTGAGTTCGTGGTTCCTTTGAATTAGCCACAGCTCCCGAATTATCACAGTATATCGTGATTTTCTTGGGCAACTTAGGAGTCACGTCCAACTCCAGAAGGATGTTTCGAAACCATACTGCTTCTTTCGAAGCTTCAGAAGCTGCCACATATTCTGCTTCCATGGTGGAGTCTACTTTGCACTCCTCCATGATATGGCCCCACCTCCCAATGTAAACACATAGCCGGAGGTGGACTTCTTTTCGTATCGGTCTGCCTGGAAATCCGAATCAGTATAACCCACAAGGCACAACTCCTCACACTGATAGACGAGAAAATAGTCTTTAGTCCTTTTCAATTATTTGAGTATGTGCTTTACCGCGGTCCAATGCGCCTGTCCAGGGTTAGACTGGTATCTCGCTACCATGCCTACAACAAAGCAGATATCTGGCCTCGTACATAGCATTGCATACGTGAGGCTCCCCACGGCCGATGCATACGGCACGTTCCTCATTTCATCTTTCTCCCTTTGTGTCACCGGACACTACTCCTTGGAAAGATATATGCTATGTCTGAAGGGTAATAGACCTTTCTTGGCAGTTTGCATGCTGAAACGGGCAATCACAGTATCCACATATGATCCTTGAGACAAGGTCAGCATCCTCTTATTGCGCTCCCACAATACTTTTACCCCTAAGATGTATCCTGCCTCCCCAAGGTCCTTCATATGAAACTGCTCGGATAACCACCCCTTTATGCCTGACAATACTTCCACATTGTCGCCAAATAGGAGAATATCATCTACATAAAGTGCAAGGAACACCACGCTTCCGCTGACACATAGACGGTACACGCAACTCTTGTTTGAGCATTGTGAAAATCCATAGGATTTAATCACTTCATCAAAACGCAGATTCCATGACCGTGAAGCTTGTTTAAGTCCATACAACGACTTCCTTAGCTTCCAGACCAAATGTTCTTCACCCTTCTGCAAATAACCTTCTGGCTGTTGCATATAGATGTCCCTACCTTCTTCAAGGTACCCGTTTAGAAACGCAGTTTTGACATTCATCTGCCAGATTTCTAGGTCCTTATGTGCTGCTATGGCTAGGAGTATACGAATGGACTTAAGCATGGCTACCGGTGAGAAGGTCTCGTCATAGTCTACACCTTCTTTCTGACTATAACCCTTCGCCACCAGCCTTGCTTTGAAAGCTGTAATTTCACCATTCGCTCCTTCCTTTCTTTTGTATACCCATTTGCACCCTAGGGCTGGACAACCATCTGGCAAATCAGTTTTCTGGTATACATCCATAGCCGTAAAGGATTCTATTTCGGAATCCATGGCGATCAACCATTTGTATGAATCTTTATCAGATATCGCCTCGTCATATGTCCAGGGATCGGTATCATCCAGTCCGTTTTCCAGGATCAAGTCAGAAGACTCTCCCACGAACATGTACCTTTCGGGTTGGTGGATAACCCTCCCACTGCGACGAGGCATCTGAACCATGTCAGTAGTTGGCACAGTACGCGTTGGTCCCATACCTTGCATCAGTGGCAGTGTTGGTATAGCCTCACCTATTGTAGGTGGATTTACCATTACACTGGGCTTTCCTGATGGAATTGCTTCTTTGCCCTCAAGCTCGTGGAGGACAATTTTATTCTTGGATCTGTGGTTTCTTACATATTCGTCCTCCAAGAATCTCGCGTTGGTACTGACAACGACTTTCTGATTCTCAGGACAATAGAAATAACCACCTTTCGTTTGTCTGGGATATCCTACAAACAACATCAGCTTACACCTACTTTCTAACTTATCAGGTTCCTTTGTCACCACATATGCTGGACAACCCCAAACCCTCACTCTGTTCAAACTTGGCTTTCACCCATAGCAGAGTTCCAGAGGTGTTTTAGGAACTGATTTAGAAGGTACCAGGTTAAGCAAATAGGCCGCTGTCTCCAAGGTATATCCCCAAAACGAAATCGGCAAGCTTGCATAACTCATCATCGACCTGACCATTTCCAAGAGAGTTCTATTTCTTCTTTCCGCTACACCATTTTGTTGAGGGTTTCCTGGTGCAGTCCACTTGGATGTAATCCCGTTATCTGACAAGTACTGCAAGAACTCGTTACTGAGGTATTCACCACCACGATCTGATCGTAGTGATGGAGATTCAGTTAGCAAGATATATCAAGATATTTCAAGAAGATTTGTTGAAGATATTATAGAAGATTTGATATAGTTTTAATTTGATTTGATTTAGTTTTAATTTGATTTGATTTGATTTCTAGATTTGTTAGATTTGATTTTTAGCAAGATTTGATTTCTAGATTAGATTTGATTTCCTAGTTAGATTAGGTTTAGAGATTTGATTTTCTCCCTATAAATAGGGCTTCATATTTTCATTGTAATTCAATTTGCAGTTTAATAATATTTGTGAGTTTATTTCTCCAATTCTGAAAGCTCAAGAATTTATGTGGATTACCTTGAAATTTGAATTGACTTATCAACAGGACTTACACATCCAATTGTGGTGTCTTCTATCGTTCTGCATTCGTTAGTTCTTCAGCATCTTGGGGCGTATATGAGATTCGTCTGGAATACGTCATTTGAAGGGTTGAATTAGGGTTGCAGGACTTTCATCCGTACGACGTTCCATTTTCAGTTTTGTTCATGTCGTTTTTGCGTCGTGTCAACTCTTGTTCCTGGGCTGCGATCTAAACCTTCTCGGCGAGGATCGTATCATTTTGGTATCAGAGCCAGGTTGTGTCTTTCTTTTCCTTATCATTTTGGTACCCAGAGCCAGGTTGTGTCTTTCTTTTCCTTATCATTTTGGTATCAAGAGCCAGAGGTCGTCTCTCTTTTCTTATCCTTCTAGTTTAATTTCGTGTCTTGTCCGTTCGTGTCCTGTCCACTTCAATTTTTTTCGTGTCAGTTTTCGTACTTTTTCTTTTTATTTTCGTTTTTTATTATTATCTATTTTATTTTCGTTTTTTTAAGTATTATAATTATTATTTTCGTTTTTTTATCTAATTATATATCTATATCATCAATATTTACCCATATCTCATCTATATCATATATATCTCATTCATATTTACCCATATCTATCCATTCCATATTCATCCATATCTTCTAATATTTATTCATATATATCTTATTCATATCTAATCATATTCATCCATATATATCTCATTCGTATATATTGACATCTATTATATTCATATCCAGATATCCATATCTATCTTATTTATTCATATCTACCTCATTCATATCTATCCATATCTAGATATTCTCATCTATACACTTTCTTATCTAGCCATCCATATTTATTCATATATATCCATCCATATAGAGTCCTAGAATCATCTAGTTTTAAATTATGCATAGCAAAAAAAAAAAAATCCTTTAATCAATTTGGGGAATCATTAAGATGAACATTCCATCATTTCAAGGATGATATGATCCTGAATTATATCTTGATTGGGAGAGGAATATTGAGCATACATTTGAGAGTCAAAAGATTTATGGACGTGAGAGAGTCAAGTTTGCAGCTATGGGGTTTTCTGATTATGCTTTTACTTGGTGGGATCAATTGATGATTGACAAAGAGAAGAATCGAGAGCGGCCAATCATGACTTGGAAAGAGATGAAAGTTGTAATGAGGAAACGCTTTGTACCTAATTACTACTATCGAAAATTATATTACAAGTTGCAGGATTTGAGGCAAGGATTTAAAAGTGTAGAAGACTATTACAAAGAGATGGATGAAGCAATGATTCGATCCAATATCATTGAGGATACACAGTCAACAATGAAAAGATTTTTGGCTGGATTGAATTGGGAAATCCGAGAAGGAGTAGAGGAGCTACAACCATATGATCACTTGCTTGTCATGGTAGTTACAGCCAGATGTATTGAGGATCAATTAAAGAGAAGAAGGATTAATAGCAAAGACACAAGTCAAAATCAAGTTAGTTGGAAGGTGTCACAAACAGTTAGGAAACTCTCATCAGAACAGCTCCAATCAGAGAATGAGCAGACAATGACAATGATAACCGAATCCAAGTCGATGAGTTCTTCAATTCAAGAGCCCAAAGAAGAGGATAGGAGAGTTGCTACAGCTTTAAAGAGTCATGTTGAAGACAATTAAGAATTTGAGGATCCGGCCACACTCACTATCATTACCAATCCAGTTTTGACAATGCAAAGCCAAAGTCAAGAGACCAAGGAAGAAGACATAGTAGTCCATACTCCATTGGAGGAAGGTTCAGTGGAGGAGAAGGTTGAGGTGAAAATAGTTCATAAGTTTGTTTCTGCAAGTACTATTATTCTTAAAGGAGGATGCATGAAGAAAAGAAATTGCCGGAGTTTGAACATGATGATGTGCTAAACAAGCCAACCAAAGGCAATGTAAGATGGTCAATTGAATCCGGTGCAGACTCGGATTTGAGGACAAATCCTTTTGAAGAGGAGGGGAATGATGGAGATTCAGTGAGCAAGATATATCAAGATATTTCAAGAAGATTTGTTGAAGATATTATAGAAGATTTGATATATCTTGATAAGATTTGATTTAGTTTTAATTTGATTTGATTTGATTTCTAGATTTGTTAGATTTGATTTTTAGCAAGATTTGATTTCTAGATTTGATTTGATTTCCTAGTTAGATTAGGTTTAGAGATTTGATTTTCTCCCTATAAATAGGGCTTCATATTTTCATTATAATTTAGTTTTCAGTTTAATAATATTTGTGAGTTTATTTCTCCAATTCTGAAAGCTCAAGAATTTCTGTGGATTACCTTGAAATTCGAATTGACTTATCAACCGGACTTACACATCCGATTGTGGTGTCTTCTACCATTCTGCATTCGTTAGTTCTTCAGCTTCTTGGGGTGTATATGAGATTCGTTTGGAATACGTCATTTGAAGGGATGAATTAGGGTTGCTGGACTTTCATCCGTACGTCGTTCCATTTTCAGTTTTGTTCGTGTCGTTTCCGCGTCGTGTCAACTCTTGTTCCTGGGCTACGATCTAAACCTTCTCGGCGAGGATCGTATCACGTAGTGTCTTGATAGTCTTACCTAGCTTCTTTTCTACCTCAGTCCTAAACTATTTGAATTTCTCAAAGCATTTAGACTTATGGAGAAGCAAATAGACATATCCGAATCTTGAGTAATCGTCAATGAATGTGGCGAAGTACTCATAACCTCCACGAGCTTGCGTGGACATTGGTCCACATAAGTTATAGTGGATCAATTCCAACACATTCTCTGCTCGAGACTGACATGCCTTAAAAGGCCTGGTCGTCATCTTTCCTTCTATACAGGACTCACAGATTTGATGCGGTACCACTTGGAAAGAATCCAAGAGCCCATCGCATGCTAATCTTTTAATCCTCTTTAGATTGATGTGACCTAGTCTCAAGTGCGAGAGATATGTTTGATCCTCATCGGAAGAAAACTTTCTCTTTAAATGATTATTATTATTGGATGAGTTTGCAACATTCACGGAAGATTTATGCATACAATCAATGATATAAAGAGAGTAAATCAGTTTGCCATGACAGATAACACCGTTATTACCAATGATAGAAACTCCACTATCAAAAATAACTGAATATCCATCACAAAATAACTTGGAAACTGAAATTAAGTTCTGCCGAAAAACCGGCACATATAAAACATCTCTCAAAATCAAAATATTATTTTCAAAGCATAAAGTAAAATCTCCAATGGCTACTGCTGAGACTCGCTCTCCACTGCCCATTGAGATGGTAATCTCGTCATGCTTCAGCTGCCTTGTCGGCCTGAACCCCTACAAAGTATAACAAACATGGCCAGTAGCTCCAGTATCCACTACCCAAGAATGGGTAGAAACCGATGCTAAACATGTTTCTGTTATTAATGTACATGACGTACCTTGTCTACCCGTGCCGAGCACTAGACAATCTACTTCACTTCGCTTGCATTTGCATGGCCTGATGACATCTTCTGCTAAATCAGCTTCATCTAACCTTTTAAGCATTTCCTTTGCTTCAGCAACTGTCTTGTCAAAAGCTGACAAAGTTGGAGCAAATTCCAATGCCCTAAGATCAGACTCCTCTCGCATCAGGGCTAGGAGTAACTCAGGAAGAGTAAACTCGCGCCTGGTACCGAGGGACTTGGTGAAATCATCATAAGAATCAGAGAGAGAGTGCAGGACAATGTTTATTTCTGCCCGCTTACTGACTTGTCCACCTCTCTTTCTGTACTTTCTCATAATTCTCATCATACTGATAAAGTGCAGAAGCAACGAACTCCCATCAGTCGTCCTCTTGCGCAGGTCCTCTACAAGATTATAACTGACAGTTCGTCTCACCTTCCCATAAACCTTCACAAGGTCCCTCCATATCTCAACAGCAGTTCCGAACTTCTTGTACTTGAGCTTTAATTCTCTAGACAGACTCTTCATGATGAGTTTGCGGGCAAACTCATTAGAAGCTACCCATCTGTCATAGAACATTCACTCATAACCAGTACAGTTCCAATACTTGGGAGTTAGAGGATCCATGTAAAGTATATGTGCATGTTTTGCAGTGCAGAGTATTTCCATGAAGCATAACTTCCACTCAGGAAAATTCGGACCAGTTAAAGGGTTTGTTATTAAGAGGTTGAAAACGTGAGTAATAGACATGTCTGAAAACAATAAATTAAAAACATAAATTAAAACATAGTCGCAAACTATTGAAACAATTAAATATTGAAACCTTATGATAAAGCAATATTAATGTTTCCTCCAATTTGCCTAAGTATTACTATTGCAAGCCACACATGTGAACGTTTACAACAAAACACTTAACCAGACTGCATCTTTCAATTCCACTCCTTTAATTTCAATCCATGCCCGGGTTCCTTAGACAAATGGAATTAATAATTGGAGACTAACTTAAGACCATATTATCCTACTGAGCAGGGACATCACAAATGAGTTATACTCTGGATAACATCTAAGCTAGCTTACCACCAAAGCCAACCCTCCCATATAAGGATCTATTAGAATACACCCGATCCCAACAATAAGGTTGTCTCATTTAATTCAAACCCTAGAGAACTTATGAAAATTCAATACGCAAACTACACATGTAGACGTTTACACATGAACTCCCACTTCTAACATGAATTAAATGTTTGTTTTGAGAAATCCTATCTATTAGAACTTATGAATAATAAATCAAGTAAGCTACACATGTAGATGTTTACCTAATAAATTATCCACTTCCAATAAAGGATCGCTTTGTGGAGGTCTTACTAAATTATGAGCTTAGTAATTTTTAGTTCATAAGGTTCAATTGCGCAGATTATTTTATGTAGCATAATTATAACATTGCTAAAATTCTATCATGCATAGCATGGACCCCGAATTTATAGTTATAATTAATTATACAAAATAAATCACATAGCATGCTTTAAAGCTGTAAATAAAAGCAGTAAACGTGCACCTATTATCTACAACATGCTTATATGCTGCGCAATTAGATTAAACACGTATATCATGCGAAGACAAATAATAAAGCAAATAAAAAATGTCCTCGTGGCCCCATGATACGAAATAAAATTAATTCTAGCTATTACAAGTTGAAATAAATAATACAGATCTTCGACTGGGCTCCCACTACTTGGACTGAGACCTGAATTTATTTTTTGAATCTTGGCCTCCAAGATTTGATTCATCAGAAAATTGGACAACTGGGCCAGTTAACCAAATCGCGGGCCTAGGCACACATTGCAAGCCCAATAGCCCGCGAGAACTTAGCCCGACGAGCCACCTCCGGCGAACCACCGCTGTGAGGGCTCGTGGCACGCGCAACAGCCATGCACGTACGTGCATGGTTGCAGCCCGCGATACTGCCTCCTCCGGCCGTTGCCCGTTTCGCATGGCACCGCCCCGGCTTGCCCCGACCGTTGCCCGAACCGCCGTATGCCTTCTTCTCCACCGTCGGCCTCCGTGACTCACCGGAATCGCACATGAACAGAATCGGGGCTCGCGCAAACCACGCGGAAAAACCCTAGGTTTTTCCGCGTTCTGGCCGCACGCCCAGCCCCGTCGCCGCCTAGCCTGCATCGCCGGCCACCCGAGCCACCGCCGCCACCACCTGCTCCGCCTGCCAACATCGACCGAGGGGGGGAGACGCATCGCCGTCACATGCTCAGGGTCGCACAGGCCTGCTGCACGCGCGCGTGTGCGCGCCCGCCCGCTCTCGCCGTGCGCCGCCATCCCGGCTGTCTGCCCTGGCCTCCCTCGCACCGTCGACCTCGCCCGGAGCTGCCGCACCCCGGCCTGGCTGGCCCTGGGCCGTGCAGCCATCGCCTGCGTGCGCGCGCGCCGCGCGCACTGAAACCCTAGGGTTTCCGTGTGCCGCTGCTGTTGCCCCGCCGTGCGCCTGGCCTTCGTGCCTCGCCATGCATGGCTGTGCTGTTGTGCCGGCGCTGTCATGCGTTGTGCGGCCCTTCGTTCTTCGTGTTCTTCGCGTTCTTCGTGTTCTTCGTGTTCTTCATTTTCCATTTTATAGATTTAATTTTTAAATAAAAGATTACATAGAATAATCCTAATTACAATCTAAAAAATCTAAATCTAACCACAGATTTATCTCGTGGGTGAAAAACGAATCCATATAAAAGGGCGGATTAACCCGAGAACCACGAGGACGAAAAACATAAAATTCAATCCAAACCATCCATTGCATGCAATCAATAATAATAATCATGCATAATCATAGGCAATATTATTTTCCGATAGAGCCAATTAATTAAACCTGACTCTGGTACCAATTGAAGGGATTCGTGAACTGAATCACGAAGTCTGTTTGCCAAGGATTGTTAATTGGAATATCAAAATAAATTGCCATGCCTATGAATGATCCTAGCATGCTCCTATATTATTATGCATAAGAAGGATTATGCGGAATACCTGGATTGATGAAACCTGAAGAACGCGTGCGTGGAGATTCCCTTTGATCTTTCTCACGCACAAAGATTTAATTCCTAACAAATTGAGGAAATAAATCTTAAGAAAATAAAATGATTATTTTCGAAAATAAGGAGAGAGAGAAGAAGAAAAATCCTCCTGATTTGATCTTATGATATGTATCCCAACTCAATCTGAAAATCTAGTGAAGATTCTCTGTCAGATCCCTTGCCCGGTTGAGAACCAGAATTTCCTCCTAGTTCTCAGATCTTAGTCGATAACCACAGCTCCCAAAACCTGGTTTGCTGTGTGCAACTTATGATCTTGTGGTGTATTGAGATCTGAGGAACTGAGGCCAATTTATAGGAAAATACTGGACTCCTATTGGGCTTGAGTTTCATGGGCCAGACCAGGGACCAGAATGCAAATAGAAAATAAGGCCTATCAATTAATTAATTCCCATATTCAACCCAGAATATAATTAATTAATTAATATTTATTCATTCCACCAGAGAATCAATATTGTCCTACCTATTTGCTACCACGTTTTGAGGTACGGGTTGCATGGGCTCGGTATATCCCCACATTTAAGGTTACAGATATTCGTTAATTAATTTAAGCTCTGACAAGCTATTTAATTAATTAACATCTTATATTCCTGAATCAATCTACTCAAACCTTTTCACTTAAGCTTGAACTTAATCAGCGTGCAGGACTTAGCATAACGAACCTTTTGAGCTGTTTAGGGAATGTCACCATCCTATACTGGATGTGGTTACCTAGTTCCAGTACCAGACAGTCATACACAAACTACTATTACCCAAGATACAGATATACAAGCTCAACTAGAGCCTTTCACTGCAACTCAAAGTAATACACAATTTGCATATACTTCTGTACCTTCATTTAGGTTTAGGATCTCGTCAAGCCATAGAGATCTAGATTCTTTTAATGTCAGATAAAAGAATCGATCTCGAGTTAGGTCCTTATCAATGTGTGCCCCACACCAGCATACCAAGCCATCCAAGATAAGATGCTTATTACTGCGTATGCTACAGCCTACACCGACTGTTTATCCTGGAACTGTCTCAGCTGTGATAACTTATTTATATCTCGCTAGATCAAACGATCCATACGATCTTCCGTGATCTTCTACACACCGTATGATCTCCCTATCTCGAATCCGGTGGGATAAATTGATCTACCAAGTTGGATCCGAGATTTGGAGAAGTCGATCAATTCCTCCCTCTGGATCAGCCGCCGCCGTTTCTCTCTCTTTTTCTCAATATACTGAAAACCCTAATTGATCTGATAGAGAGAAGGCCTTTATATAGAGTTAGGATTTTGAGAAACCCAAACCCTAATGGGCTTGAGCAGTTCATGGGCCAGACCAGGGACCAGATGCAAATAATAAAGTGGGCCCTCTTTATTAATTAATCCTTCCTTGTTCAACCCAGAACATAATTAATTAATAAAACATTGTTTTAACCTTCACCACGGTAACAATGCTGACTCGCCCCTTTATTACCACGTTATTAGGAACGGGTTGCACCAAACTAACATGTGCCACATATTTAAGGTTTTAGACATTAATTAATTAATTTGGCTTATGACAATCAGCCATAATTAATTAATCTCTTATTTCCTGAGTAATATCACTCACTCCTTTTCACTTATGCCTGAATTAAATAATTCAACCTGCAGGGTTTAGCATAATGAACCTTGTGAGCTCCTCAGGGAATGTCGCCATCCTGAGACAGATATGCTTACCTAAACGTCTAGCCTAAGCAGGCCACACACAAATTGTCAACACCCAAAATACGAGTATTAGAGTACAAGTAAGACTCGCCACTCTGGTAAATCAAAGTGTGGTCAATCTGTGTGTGCCCCTTATCCTTCAGTTAGGTTTAAGATCATAGGAAGTATGTTAGGGATCTGACTCATTCATATGTCAATGAGAATGGAACATCCCACTGTTGATCCCATCAATACTTAATTATGTACCGACACATCAAGTAGCTAGGATAAGCCCACTTATGAACCGATGTGCCGCAGCTTAGACCGACAGCCTATTCTAGGACTGTCTCAGCTGTGATACTGTTTATATCTCGCTAGGTCAAACGACTCATATGATCCTCTGTGATCTCCTACACACCATATGGTCATCCCTATAAGCGAGATAATAGGATATTATGGTTCGTTGTATGTTTGTTTCATCAGACAGCAAGCATTGTTGTACCAACACATATATGAAGACCGGTGTACGAAACACTTAATCATATATGCTTTCAGTATATAATCCCAACATTACAATTATTGAAAGTGGATTTGGAGACAGAATTCCTTCAACTGTGGCTAATGCTCTAGAGTCGTCATGGGTTTGACTCTAAGAGGTAGCTGTGGAGATCTCTGGTGGAGGTGGACTTTCGCTTGTTGCCGTCTCTTCCTCTTTTTGTTTAGTTGTGGCTGCTGCTGCTTCTTTTTTAATTGCTTCAGCATGAGCAACTTCTTTCTCTAGTCGCTGGAGCTCAGCAGTTGCTTCTGCTTTGCGCTTTCGCTTTGCTGCTGCCTCTTCTTCTTGTTTGTTTTTCAACTCAGCAGCTGCAACTTCCTCATGTTGTCGTTTAAGTTTAGCGGCTGCAGCAGCCTCCTCTTGCTTTCGTTTAAGTTCAGCGGCTGCAGCTTCTTGTTCTTGCTTCCTTCTGAGCTCAGCAGCTACTTCTTCTTCTTGCTTTCGCTTGAGTTTAGCAGCTGCAGCTTCCTCTTGTTGTCGTCTATGTTCAGCGGCTGCAGCTTCTTCTTGGATTTGAAGTTGAGATAGATGGTTCCTGAACATATGTTCCTTGTTGTCCAGCTGACGTCGTTGAACATCTAGTTCTTGCTGCTTGGAGTCAAGTACTTGTCGATGGGTGTCCAATTGCTCAAGAGCTGTGTGGTATTCATCTATCTTACTTCTGATGTTTTCCAAGATTGAGGTTGTTGCTATTGTCATCTCCTGCTGAGAGTCAAAATGAATAGTTCCCCCTGAAACCAGGAGGGATACAATTTTATCTTCCTCTAGCGGTGTTTGTCTATGAGACGTGGTTTGCTCAGAACTGGAGGATGATGAGCATCTCTTCTCACCAGGATGTTTTTTTTGGAGTTTGGAGCTGTGTCCGATAGTATAGAGGATTGACCTTCCCCCACAAGCGTAGCTTCAAAATGCAGTGTTTTGGCAACTGTTTTGATTGGTTTATCATGATTTGTGTTCCTTTTCTTCTGATGGTGATGCTTTTGAGCAACACGTTGGTTATCTTGTAGTGAGACGTCTTCAGAGAAGTTATCTATTTACTTCCTTTGCCTTCTGTTTCGTCTTTGTGCAGGCTTTTGAGTGGTAGTATCTGTCTTCTTTGATTTCTTGGATTCTTCAGTAGTTCGAACTGTCGGAATATTCTTGAGGTCCTCACATGTCTCAGTATCTATTTCTGTGTCGTACAAACTGTCATCTGCTACATCCTTTTCTCCTTCATCTTGTATTCCTTGATTACTTTCAAGAAGGTAGCTGACCTTCAGACCTATACCGACACTTGAAGAGAACTTTCCTTTGGTTGGAATATCTCTGTTCTTCTTTATGTTCTCCAGTAATCTACCAAATATGTATGTCGCCCAATTTCCACCAGGGCATTCATCAAGAGCCATCATTCGAGAATATTTAGGACTGCTTAACTCTGATAAGGATCCAATCCCACAATATATCATCCTCAGCGCTATCTCGCTGAGTATCTTAGCAGATGGGTTCAGTTCGGATACCTTTGTGGCAGCTTTGAATTTTTCGGGTGCCTTTGCCTTTTTCCATTTTAGCCAGTGAGCCTTCAATTCATCCTTGTTATTCTAAACATAGCTGGCGATATCAGTTCCAGTCTTCGGTAGATGTAGATGTTGAGCAACAAGAGCAGGATCGACGATTATCTTCTTCTTGTCAACTATAGTGTTGAAAAATAGATATTTAACGTCGAATGTGGCATTTTCATAGAACTCAACGACTCAATTTGGATTGAATCTTTGAGGACATGCAGTTAGGAACTTTGTTAAATTCTCACTTAGAAGCTTTCTCGCAATCTCTTGGGCAATCAGATTGTTAGTAGTGATTGAGAGAAAATTCTTCCAGTTCATAATTTTCTCCTTCATGACCTGTGATATTAGAAGCTGTCGATCGATGGTCTTGGAGTCTTCAGCTAATTGAAATAGTTCATCCTGTGAGGTATCCTAAGTGACGACAAAGCTGTTCTGAATTATCAGAAGTGCTGGAACCATGATTTCATCTTTCTCCTTCGGCATGAACTAGATGTGGAGAATGATTGATCTTGGAAACTCTTATTGTGAACCCTATAGATATCTTGACTGATGAACTGGCAGTAAGTATAGTAATCAAGAAGATGATATGATGGGTTTAAGTGATTTCGGTGATCGATTTTCGCAAAAATCATAAGCTGAGATTCAAACCTCTTTTTGTCTTGAACGACCTAGATTGAAGCTGATGTTGGCGTCTGTTCAAGTCGTCTGGCACGCTATGTAGCAGCGTATGGAAACATTGACGTGGCTCAAGGTAATACGCGGTCGTGCTGTTCCGCATTTAATGTGATGTGCCGCAATGATCTTTGTGGTAATCGAAAATGCGCCTTTGGGCTTAAACAATTTTCTCTCTCCTTAATCTTCACTGAGATTTGCATGAAATAATTTGAGAGGCTATCTCTAATAAGAAGACTGAGCTGGTACATCTTTTGCTAGGTGGTAAGTGTTTCTCCCTTCAACATTGAAGGGTCAGGCCTTGACAGTTTCCTCGTGTAGTGATCAATCAGTTCTTGAACTTCGGTCGAAGACATCAATAGAATCTAACAATAGCATGATTTCAATCTTCTAATCAATTGACTGTGGGTGTGACATAACCGAAATTTACGTGATTCACCACCCTTTTCAATCAGTGCACAAGATAGCCTATAAATGTGCTTTTTCAAGAATCGAAAATCCACGCCTTTTCCTTTCTAGAGAACATCCGATCCTTCATAAAAATGTCTTCATGTTCTTCATCTTCCTCCCCTTTAGATCTCACAAAGGAGATTAAAAAGATAACCATTCGGAGAAATAAGAACCTTGATGGAGAAAAACTTTGTGCTTCATATTGGAGAATTCCAGAAGCTCACGACAAATTCATGGATAATTTGAGAGCAAATGATCTGGAGCATTTTTTAACTTTAACACCTCACTCATTTCATGAAGATGTGCTCGGGTTGTTGACGTACTATGCCACAGTTTCAGATAAGAAGGTCTTCTACAGTATTAATGGATTGGATTTCTCTTGGTCGGCGGACTCTTTTGCAGACGTATTTGGGCTTCCACGAGGTGGATCGACGGTAATCCACTATCAATGAGAGGAGACAACTCCAAAATGGTCAGCTTGGCAGGATTGGAGAATGTGGAACCTCGATTTCCTACTAAATATCTCAAGTGTGTTTTTCAAGCTACGTTACAGAGTGTCCTATGATGTAGTCAATCAAATGTTGGTCTGTAACTCTCCGGATGAGACTGACTTCTCGTCGTCTGTCTGGAAGACAATGCTGGCGTTTGAGGACCATGCTCAGGTGGATTTGGCAGGCTTCATCTTTAATCGTCTGAGTATTGCGCTGCTGAAACTGCCTGATGACATAAACCCCTATGGCATGTAGTTGAGTTGGTTACTCCAGAGACATATTCCCTCTTTGAAGATAGGCCCATTGAATCTAGGTGTATCTGACTATTATCCAACTAGAGGAATAGCTTGATCCAAAAAAAATATGACTGAACTATTGTATATGGCTCCCTTTTTGTATATATACCTTGTGCCACCTTTTGATAGTAATGAAAGAATAGTTCAGTTCCTTTAATAATTGTGCCATCAGTTGTTTGATGATGTAAACTCTTGTCCAGTTTTTACTAGCCCACAACAGTTGTCAGATAATAAATCTGCGACTCTTCAGATTCTGATTGTTAAATACAAAGTGTTGTAACTTCTTGGGGTGACGTTCCTTCTTTTAAATGGAGGGGCATTATTTCGATCATCTCACGATCACCTCCATAAATATCTCTTCATGAAGATTTTATCAGCATCACTTCCCATTCCTTGAAAAATAACCTAACTCCTCATATCTCCAACCATGTTTTCTGCAAAGAGCATCTCCATTAATCGTAATGCGATCTTCCACAGGATTGGTCTGCAAGTTGAGTATGTGGTTGAGCCCCCGGTGTATGATGACATAATTTGGGACTTAAGAGCCAACGGTCTGGAGAAGTTCATGAGCCTACGGCCTCATAAGTTTCAGAAGGATGTCTTGAGGTCGTTTGCCTACTCCAGCCATATCTCAGGAGAGAACGAAATCATTGGCATCGTCAATGGTCAATTCGTTTGCTGGTCTCAAGATTCCTTTTCTAAGGACTTTGGGCTTCCCCGAGGTGGCATTCCAGTTGAGAACTATTTTGAAGGTGTGACAGGGCCTGAGTGGTCTGCTTCGAACAGATGGAGGGAGGATGATTCTAATTTCCACACGAAGGCATCGGCATATCGGCTGACGTATATAAATAGAGTGGTCTTCGACATCATCAATCACATAATTGTCGGCAACCCTCTGCTGGACTTGGACTTTTCTCCGGCTGTCTGGAAGGGAATGCTGGCTTTCGAAGGTGAAGAGGAAGTTGACTGGGCTGCTTTTGTCTTCACACAGGTGCGGGAGTCTTTGGAGCTTCTGCCTGACGTCCCAGTTCCTTGTGGGATGCAGCTGAGCTGGCTCTTGGAGCATATATTCCCTTTTCTTGTGCAAGGTCCAACCAATATTATGGATTCTGACTTCCATCCCCCGGGACCTCGTCCCTCTTTATAGTTGTAACTAGTATTTCAAAACTTTTGTGTATTGTAGGTTTTGTTTCAAAAATGTATTTCCTATTTATGAAATGAACTTTCTTTAGCTTTCCTGTTGAATCACAGAAGTTGACTACATAGCTTCTTTAATTTCACACTGCAATCACTTGTATGTGACTCAGATTTTTGAGATCTTGGAATCTGAGCTTCCCTCCTTTAGAAGCAAATAAGTAGCCTTGAGATCTTAGCCGTACAATCATTGATTCATAGCATAATCTGCTCCTTTAGCTTCCCGTAGACTTTGCCTTTATGTCCATTATGGAGTAATGATATGTAAGGCAATCAATTTTGATTCATCGATTCTCGTGTTGAATTCACCAATAAATACTCTTGCTTAGAAGTAATATTTATCACTTCATGTTTGCAAATGTTTCTTTGTTACACAGACAAAATGAATCTTCCTCTGGGCATTGTGACCGATCACTTGAAGATTTCTATCCATATGAATAAGATCCTTGATTATGGTGGATTCTGGCGACAGAACTGGAGTACTCCTGTTGTCTTTCAGGAAGTAATGGAAAAATTGGAGGCCAATCATCTTCATTCTTTTGTGGGTAAGGAACCTTTCTCCTTCCATAACGATTTATTGAGAGTACTTGCCTACAACTCCACGGTCACGAATAATGAGATTTACTTTAATCTCAATGATGAAGAGTTCCATTTCACTGCTGACTGTCTTGCTGATGTGTTTGAGCTTAAGCAAGGAGGCATCCCAGTCAAAGACTATCTTCAATATGTTGTGGGGCCTGAGTTGTCAGCATGGCAACGATGGAGGGTAGCGAAGGTTGGTTTCCATCCGATCGTATCAAGCAATTTCCTCAAGTCGCATTATAAGGCGACTTTTGACATAATCAACCAGATGATAGTCTGCTACTCTTCTCAGACTACTCATTTTTCACCATTGGTATGGAAGGCTATGATGGACTTTGAAGATCAGGCTGATGTAGATTGGGCTGCTTTCATCTTTGATCGCCTGATAACTGCATTCAAAAATATTCCTGAGGTCTCCATCCCATACAACATGCAACTGGGCTAGAACTAGACTGATCGTCACCGATTACTATCCTTCAAAGTGTGCTTCCTTCTACTTTCCGCAGATGTAGACTCTATGAATATCATATGAACAATGTCTCTTCCTTATCATAATTAATGAAGTCTTATTCTCCTTGTCTCCAACAAACTGCAAACCATGAGAAACTGTAATTGACTTAATCACTATTTGTAAACATGTGCAGTTTGACTATGTGTAACAATCAATTAACATCTCCTTCTCTTGAGATTCCATCAAACTCTAGAAGATCTAGTTTGAAGCATAGCTCTTTGAAATGAGCCTCAGGTAGCGGTTTAGTGAAGATATTCGCTAGCTGGTCTTTAGTTCTGATGTATTCAACTGAGACATACTCTTTCTCGATATGGTCTCGAATGAAATGATGACGAATATCCATGTGATTTGTCCTAGAATGTAGAACTGGATCATTTGAGATTGCAACTGCATTGTTGCTATCACAGTAGATAGGAACACATCATGTATCAATTCCATAATCTCTAAGTTACTGCTTTATCCAAGCATTTGAGCACAACACCTGTCTGCCGCTACATATTTTGCCTCTGTAGTCGATGTAGCCACGGAATGTTGTTTCTTGCTAAACCAGCTAATCAGTTTATGTCATAAGAACTGACACATTCCACTTGTGCTCTTTCTGTCAATTCTGCAGCCTCCAAAATCTTCATCAGAGAATCCATTCAACATGATCCCATTAGTTTTGGGGTACCAGATACCTAGAGACTTTGTGCTCTTGAGATATCTTACTACTCTTTTGGCTGCTTCCATATGTGACTTCTTCGGATTCGCCTGAAATCTTGCACAGACACCCATGACATAAGATATATCGGGTCAACTGGTAGTTAGATACAGTAGTGATCCAATTATTCCTCTATAAGCTGTCGGGTTGATAGGTTCTCCTTCTTCATCAAGAGGGATTCGAGAACTGATGCTCATAGAAATGCTTAGTGATTTTGTCTTTTCCGGACAAAATTTGTTGATCAGATCTTGAGTACACTTCTTCTAACTTATGAAAATCCCTTCGTCAGACTGATCAACTTACAAACCAAGAAAATATGTCATCTTGCCCATCATACTCATTTGAAATTTATTCTGCATCAGCTTGTCAAACTTTACACATAGCTTAGTATTTTTGATTCCGAAGATGATGTCGTCTACTTAGATCTGAATAAGTAGGATGTCCTCTCCATCCTTTATCATGAATAGTGTGCGATCTATAGCACCCATTTCAAATCCATCTTTGAGCAGAAACTATGAGAGAGTTTCATACCATGCTCTAGGTGCTGTCTTTAATCCATATAAAGCTTTCCTTAGCTTGTAGACTTGATTTCCTTGCTTGAAACCTGGGGGTTGTTCTACCTAGACTTCTTTCCTTAATTCTCCATTGAGGAAGGCACTCTTCACATCCATCTGAAGAACTGTGAAGTTGTGATAGGCTGCATACGCCAAGAATAGCCGAATAGCTTCGAGTCTGGCAACTGGCGCGAATATCTCATCGAGGTCTATTCCTTTGCATTGTGCGTATCCCTTTGCATCTAGTCTTGCTTTGTTTCGAACAATGGTACCAGTCTCATCTCTTTAATTCTGATGTGTTGGTTCATCCACCAGATACCACACATTGTTGTGTGTAAACTCATTTAGTTCTTCCTGCATCGCATTTATCCAGTCTGTTGATTGAAGAGCTTCAGTAACCTTTACTGGTTTTACCTGAGATAGGAAGCAAGACATCAATGTAGTGCCTTGTCTAGTTCGAACAGGATTTCCAACATCATCGATTATGGCTTCTTTAGGATGATCTCTTAGCCAGTTTGGCTTCTTTACAAATACGGTTTCAGCACGAGCAACTGGATCTCCAGAGACTGTAGGATGTTTCCCTTGAGGGGGTTCATTTCCATATTTTGGAACCATTTCTTCTTCCCCTTCAGAATCTCCTTCACCTTCTTGTTCTGGAACACTTTCGTCTCCTTGTTCTAAAAGTGTAATCTAATCAGCATCTGGATTCTGAATATCAGATGGCTTGCTAGCTGGATTTGCTTCTTTAGCATCTTCAAGGTATACTTCAGCTTGCTCTACTTCTAAGACCATTTTTTTGTGCTTCAGGAGGCATCTTTTCACCTGACTCTTCAATGTTTGTTGTCTTTAAGGCCTCAGCAATAGCATTTGCATCATCGGCCCTCTCGGTTGCTTGGGATTCAGCCGAGGCAATTGGAGCCCCAGGGATATCATTCATAGATCTAGTCAGAGGAACTGTTTGATTATGATCAGGATCACTCTTAGATTCCTCATTAACATCCTTGATCTCATGATTCCCTAGACTCAGTTCTTGAAGTGTCCTGCGCACTAAAGTAGCTTCAACAAAAACAACATGACATGTTATTTCCACAAGCTGGGTTGTCTTGTTGAATACCCTATATCCCTTATTTGAAGGATGTCCATACCCGAGGGACACACCTTCATCAACCTTTGGGCTGAAGGTATTTAACTTGAACTTCTCATTATTGTGAATATAACATGGAGAACCGAAAGCACAAAGATGAGCTATAAAAGGCTTACGACCATTGTAGATCTCGTAGGGTGTCTTTTGCAGCCGCGTGTTGAATGCGCTTCTATTCTGTGTGTAGCAGGTTGTCATCAAAGCTTCTCCCCAAAATCCTTTTCCGAGGTCGAAGTTAGCCATCATGGTTCTCACTGCTTCTTTGAGTGTTCTGTTTCTTCGCTCAGCAAGATCATTTTGTTGAGGAGTTCTAGAAGCAGACTTCTCATGTCCAATTCCAATATCGGCATAAAAGTCCACAAGAGGTCCGTTGCAAAATTATGTTCCTTTGTCTGATCTTATCAACTTGACTTTCACTCCTTTGTCATTCTGAAGACGTGTAATCAGTTCTGGTAACTGAACTTTGACTTCGTCCTTGGATTTGAGTAGCACCGCCCATGTGTATCTTGAATAATCATCAACAACCACCACTCTGTATTTCCTTTTTCCGATTGTGGGTGGGGTGACTGGTCTAAATAGATCCTTGTGAAGCAGTTCTAAGATTCTTCTGGTGCTCGCTGTGACTGGCCTATTCTTGAAGGAGGCTTTTGTCTGTTTACCGAGCTGGCACGATTTACACACTCCTTCTTTCAGGAACTTCTTCTGCGGCAGTCCTTCAACTAGATTATGTTTCACCAAATGTCTGATCGAGTTGAAGTTTAGATGGCTAAGTCTCGTGTGCCACAACCAGTTTATTTTTTCTGAAGAACTGAGTGCTATGAGGCATGTCCCTTGTTCTCCACTGGACAAATCTACAATGTATAGACCTCCTCTTCTGATCCCTCTGATTATGGTCTTGTTCGTCACCTTGTCTATTATGTGGCCTTCTGATTCTTCAAATCTGACAATTCATCCACTTTAACTTAGTTGACTTATACTGAGAAGATTGTGCTTCAGTTTGGTAACCAAGGATACGTTCTGAATGATAATTCCATTGTGTTCCACGCATCCTTTTCCAATCACTTGACCCGTAGCCTTGCTGCCAAAATTGACTGATGCTCCCTCGTGCATCTCAAGGTTCTTGATTAGATCATTTTCTCCTATCATGTGAACCGAGCATCCGCTGTCTAGGATCCATGTTCTTGTCTTCTTTCGGGGACTTGTTCTCTGCAACACAGAAAAATTATTTAGCTCCCCTAATCTTTTTGGGTCCTCAAAGGTCAGTCATGTGGATCTAACCTTTTGGTATCCACATTTGTTTCATCCTTACAGTTCGTGAAACTAAATCACTTTTCTGTGATTTATCTACCTTTCTTCTAAAGAAGTGTGTGATGTGTGAGTTAAGGTTATGTGCGATTGTGGTGTGTGAACTCTTCCTGAGATGACTATTCTGGAAAGAGTCTTGAGAAAATGTTCTCGGGTGTGCAGCCATCACAGTCTTTTGAGAGTAAAATTGTCTAGACTATGGCCTCAAATAGATATTCCCCCTATTCGGTTGACTATTATGATAGAACTGTTATCTATCATCACTTCTTGGATTTCTATCCGGTTGTCGAACAAACTTCCTTGCGACATTTACATGTTGCTTAGTTGTTCTGGTTGGTAAAATTGGATTCCTTGCATATGGGACACTGTGCTTGTCCAGTTTTGAGGAAGAGTTATTTCTCCTCTCGACAGTTGGTTTAGATAGTTTTCGAGCTGTGTCACCATGCTGTCGAGGTGCCAGTTTAGGGTCAGATTTTGACCAGCATTTGGTCTTGACACCTTGCTTTACTGGTTCTTCGAGAATGTCCTTTCCTTTCCCAACCATATGACTTGGACTAAGATTTGCTTTGACAGAGCGCAATGGTGTTTTCTTTGTCCTAGACGTGGATGCATGCTTATTGATAGATGTATCATGTTGGGATTCTGTAAAACCGATTCCACATTTATCAAATTATTGTTTTTGAACATTCAAAATTTCATCTAATTTCTTAAATCTCTTTTTGAAAGAACATTCACATTTGACAGGTTCGGTTTTCTTCAAGGATTCACATTCTTTTGAAACATCTTCAAAGTCTTTAAGATGTTTTTAGTGTTCCCCCTTGAGTTTTTCTAGTTCCTCACTAGTTGACCTCGTTCTTTCTATTTTGTTGGTCAAAAATAGAATTTCTGATTTTAGTGAGGCATTTTCACTAATCACTTTATCTTTAATTTCATGAAATTTTTCGAATTCTTTGATACTATTTTTAAAAGTGATGTCTTCAGAGCTTGAATGAAGTTGTTCACAACAATCATCAAGATAAAAATATGTACTAGATGAGGGCAGATTAGTTGTTACCCGAATTTCGCAGTTTGAGGCTTTTTCTTCTTCGTCATTGGTAGTGTTTCCATCAATTGCTGTCATTAAAGCAAGCAGTGCTTCCTCATCTCCTTCATCCTCAGATGTGTAGTATCTATTATCATGATCGGGTATGTTCGGCACTTTAGTTCTTGTAAGCATCGCTTGGGCAACAGCTCTAGATGCTCTCTTCTCGAACACCATCTTCAATCTGTCTCTCTCCTCCTGAGAGACTAGGGGGCATTCATACTTCAGATGATCTGGAGAGTTGCACTCATAGCATGTGCTTGGCTCTCTCTTCGTGAACCTTTGCTCACTGGATTGTGTTTCCTTTTCCTTTACTTTTGCCTTCTCTAGAAGAGTGATCAGGTTCCTCAATTGCTCCTCTAGTTTGGTGACTGACAGCTCAGTTTCCATCTTCTGAACTGTGTTGGAGGTGTCCTTTACGAAAAATATTGCATCACCATCAGCTGCTGAATTTGGAATTCGAACAGCTTCATCTCTGTTCACCATCAGGATGTCCCACTCATGGGCTTGAAGTTCGTCGAACAGTTCTTTGGTGGATATTTTTTAGAGATTCATGGCCTTTAGGCTGGTGGTTTTAACGAACCAGTCTTCCTTTGGAAGCCTTGAAAGAATTTTGGCATTCATATCTGCCACTTTTTCTTCTCTTCCGAGGTTCTTAATCTCACTGACGATGGCATTCATATTTCTCCACGACTACCTGCTTCTTGTTGCGCTTCATCGCTTCTGTTTCTTTAGTGAGATATTTGATCCAATCCCACAGTTCCTTGGCAGAGTTGTTCTCTACGGCTGCATCTTGGAAGGTATCTGGGAGGGATTGTATGATCATCTCCTGTGCGATGAAATCGACCTGGTGACGTTTCTTTTCCTCAAATGTCCAGTCTTCCTTTAGTTTGTCTATGTACTCCATGCCGCCTGGATTTTCTACCGTCGCAAGGATAACTTAGGGAATCTGAATCTTCAAAGGTCCATTCTTCAGAACTTTATCCATCTCTGGATGTTGAGCTCTTAGTTGAATGAGACACTTCTTCTTCCATACTTCAAACTCTATGGATTGTACTTGGGAAGACTAGAATGAGTCATCATTTTCTAAAAATAATCTGCTTGCTAAAACACACTAGATAAACAGTTAAAGTGTAAAGAAGTACGGATCCGGTCTTAAGCGACTCAAAACAGGACAGTCTAGATAGACCGACCTGCGCTGATACCACTTGTTGGTCCCAGATCAGAGTACGTGTAAGCGGAAGTATTCAAAAATTGTTAAATACACTCTAACTATGAGCGGTTTAGTTTAAAAATAATGTAGTTTTTGCTTAGCAGTTTTGAAAACACAGTTTATGTAAGCCAACAGATTAGATTAACAGTTTTGCATGTACTAGCAGTCAACAGTTTATACTCTTCAACACTTACATTATAAGTGTTGAAGGTTTCAAGATAGTTGAAAATTGTAAAGTGCGAGAGGTAAATTAAACTGTAAACGACACAGGATATTTAGTTCGGAGCCTTAAGTCCTATTTCTACTCTTCGGATATCAGATCCGGTAATTCACTATGTAATGAAGATACAATCCTAACGATCTATAGCCGGTTACTGTAGAAACCTCTATCCACAGCACAATGGATCACTCGCCCAGGCAATTGTACTCCACTTTTTCTTCAAACCGTCGAAGGCTCTATGTCTTCTCTGTGGACCAGCTCGAAGTTGGACTAAGGACAAACCTCCCTTTTCCTTTTTTGGTAGATTGGATGGTTGTGTTCTTCCCAGAACGTTCACTAGTCGGCAGTTTCCCGTGATAACCTATTCTTCCTTTTCATGATCACACTACAATGTTCTTACTCTTTAAAGTAAGAACACTTAGATAGTAGATTAAGTCAGCCGACTTAATCCTCGTGCCCTCAAAGTCACACGGTGAATCTCTAAAGATTCTGTAGCAATGAATACTTCGTGTTGGTCTCGAGATCAGAGTCGTCGTGGTGAATACCAAAAACAAACACACACGAAATGCAGCAGAATATTAACGTTCACTTCCACTTAAGTTCCTCTTTATCAATGTAGTCTTAGCTCAAGGTAGGATTAGGGTTTTTCAACTTATTCTCTAGCAACTTGGTTGCTAGGTTTCAAAACACAAGCACTAGAAACAGTAAATCAATAAAATAGTAGAGAGACACGATATTAATAGTGGTTCGATCAAATAGATCTACATCCACTCCTTAGCCGAAACGCTAAGAATTTCACTAAGAAAGTATACGAAATATAAGGTTTCTCCTTTCACTTGTAGCAGGCGGTGAACTTTCGACCCGGCCACTACAAAACTATCCTCCGTTACTTCATTCTTCTCAGACAGCTGCAGCTTCGACCAAGTCAAGGGCGAACCATCGTAAAACTTGTCCTTCGCCGCTAGGGGGAGCTTTTAAAGTTCTCTCCTTAACTTGTCTGTTTTTGGCAATATGCCCGTCGGAGTCAATCCCTTTTTTGAGATGTTACTGCTGGATGCTTCCTTGGATGGAAGGTAACCCAATGATTGGATTCTCAGCCAAAGTCAAGGAATCTCTTAAAGGCAGTGTCAGATATTCAATGGAAGACACTCCTGGTTGTTGAGAGCTTTGAATACACTTTTCTCTCGTCCTCTCAACTGACTACATTATCACTTGTTCGCTTTGTCGAAGGAATCTCTCACATAGAATATTTGCGAGTGTAGGCAGTGATTGAAGCAGTAGTCGTCTCTCACTTCTGGACTTGTCATTTATACCTGGAGATTCAAACTTTGAATCTCCATACCTATTAGACACAATGGCTTCTTCGTCCAAGAGTGATTTGACTTTATCTGTCCTTTTCGGCGTCATACAGTACTTTCTGACCTACTTCGGGAAAGTTTTTTCCTATGCGTGTAATTCTGTCAGAACGGTAGTGTTGCAGTCGTTGTTTGCTATCTCGCCTTGATAAGCCTTCTCGGAACGATCTGCTAAGCCTTCCTAGCAATCTGCTAAACCATGTATCGGACTGCTGACTGCTCAGCAGTTGCTCACGTTTAGCACTTGATTCCTTTGATTCCGGATTGCTAACGCCTTTAGCAATCTGCTACATGCTAGCGAATGCTGACTCCTTCAGCATTCCGCTATACTTTGCTCTTAGCAAATGCTAATCTTCTTCTAGCACTCTGCTACTTGTTCTTCTGACTGCTGAGTACTTGATTCTAGCAGTCTCTTCCTTTGACATAGGATTGCTATCTTCTTAGCAATCCCCTCCTTAGCACTTGACCGCTATTATCTCTAGCAGTCATCCTTGTCTGCTAATATCTCTAGCATCCTCAATCTGCTAGGAATGATTCTAGCAATCTAATCTATTATAACTCGATACTTAGCCTATACAGGACATTACAAGAATTGCTAGACTATACTAGAATTCAACAATTGATCGAGCAATCTACTAAGGTTTGATCCAACAAAACCTTTTACAATATAATCCTAAGGGAGATTTAGGAATATTTTCCCAACAATTTCCCCCTTTTTGGTGCGATCAAAGCTTACTATCACTTGTTGAATTAAGAGGAAAAATGTCTGAGTTTTACAAAAAAAAATAAAAAATTCTAAGTTCAAGGCTATGCTATGCTATGCTAGCAGTCTAAATTAGAGTTAATCCATCTTAATTGTAGCAGGGATTGGTTTTAGATAATTCCCCCTCAATATGTGCTAGGATTATTTCTCGATTAAGATATACATAAATGCTGCAAGGAGTCTGCTAGAAATTCTAGCACCCAAATAAATTAGCAGGCATTCACAACCAATCCAAGGCAAACTTATGTAAATTCGTTGAATACACTAAAGTGTATATCAACTTTAGAACACAGTAAAAACTCAGAAATCGACAATAAGGAATTCTCTAAGTCTGATTTCATTTTCATTCATTGATTTTGAGCATTATAGTTACAAATGAAAAAAGAATATCAAAAAATGCTAAGATGAGAAGTGTATAAGAAGTGTAAGATCAAGAGTCGGGAGCAGGCTTCTTCTTATTAAGCTCATCGAACTTGCTTATTGTCATTTACGTGAATTTCACCACATAAGCATTGCTCGCTTCTCGTTCTGCCGCATCCCTCTCCATCTTCTTAGAGAGCTTTTCATTGTCCATCTCCAACTTCTTTATCTTTAGCTCTAGCTCTTTCTTCCTGAGCTCTTCCTCCTTCTTCTTGATTTCTTCAACTTCTAGTCTCCTTTCCTCCTCAGCAGCAGCCAGAGCTTCTTCCTCCTTCCTTTGCTCGGCTTCAGCAAGTCTCCTTTCTTCCCCCTCTTTGATTGCAGCAAAAAAGGTTGAAGAAAAAGATTGAACGGTTTTCATCATTTGCTGCTGGGAGTCAGCCTCCTCCGTCGTCAAGACCTCCACATTTTGTTTCACAGAGGAAACATCCAACCTCACTTCATCAACCTCAGTGCGGACGTTAGACACGTCGGTCCTGAACTCATCAATCTCCTTCCTTATTTCAGCCTTCTCCATCTCAACACTCTCATTCAGGGAAGATAGAGCATTTTGCATGGCCTTTTGAACGACTGAATCTACGTAAGATTGGAAGTCATATGAAGTACTGCTCTGTTTCAGCATTCTTGGTCAGCACAGCAACTTCCTCAACGGTCAAATGAGTAGTTTGCTGCAACACTTGTTGACCCTAGGAGCGTTCATCCACCTCTTCATTCATACATGTCATACTTGATAGGTAGATATCCCTGGAATCTG
>JAPKLW010000419.1:45071-92430 GCA_026898455.1 Plectranthus barbatus
ATAATTTCATTTGCCGCTATATTATTAGCTTTGCTAAGTCGCTGTTAAATAATTATAGCGATCAGAGCTTCTCTAAACGAGCTCAAACGAGCTTTTATCGAGTGGAGATCCGAGTAACTCACGAACAGTTTGGTTCATTTACAGCCCTATCAATACCTAATAGGGTTCGTCTCCTTTGTTCTATTTCGTGTGTGTCTTAAGTTTCCACAGTATGATTCGTATAATTTTCGTGTCCTTCGTTGTCGTGTCGTGTGTCTGTCTTCTGATTGATAAGGTCGAAATTTTGGGGTAAGGTTTTTTAGTTATTAGTCTCTGGTGAGTCAATATTCGAATTATCTTCCTTACCATATTAATCCAAATCTTTCCTAAACTTTTATTTTTCTTATCCATATTTTTCCTTTTCATTGCCGAGCCAAATTGGTAATTTCCTTGGTTATACTATTTTCCTTCTTGGATTACCAAACAATTTGATAATTATTAATGAAAATAAAAGTGTAAAATATATATAAAAAAAGAATTTCGAACAAAAAAAATAAAAGAAAGAGTTCGAAGAAAAATAAAATAATAAAAAATTTCAAAAAAAGAGTTGAAAAAAATATAAATAAGGGGGATTAAAAATAATTCAAAAATCCTTAATTTCTTGATTTCTACTAGTGTCTTTTTGCTTGTTTTGTCAGTAAATCACGTTTTTGTCGTAACTTTTGCATTAGGTGAACATTTTTGGCTTAATTGTGCTTTTCGGAAATATCTGGGCGAGCTCTACAAGAATCACTACTTCGTTCTGACAGAAGGTGCATTTTGGCCAAATTCTTTTGTTTTCGAGTAGTTATTTCCCTCCGAAAGTTTTTCCGAAATAAATTTTCGTTCGTTTTTGGTCATTTCCCTTCCTAGATTCGTCTAGAGTCTTCCTGTTCAGTTGGTTAGTTGAATTGAAGTTCATGAAATTTTATAAGATTTTTTGAGTTTTTCAGAAAGGAGAAAAGAGTGGTAAAAGGCAAGAGAGTGTGACTTTATTAGAGGGATTAAAAAAGCTATTTATACTGAGAGTGATACACGATTGTGGGTGCTTTGACATAAATGAGTCATACACGAGTGTATGTGAGGTGGTGAGGTCCTTCTATTGTTCTTTTATCTAACCTTTCTTGCACGTATGTCTAAAACTAATAATTCTGAGGAGTTGAAAGGAGATGAGATTGTTGGTGATGGTTAGGTCTACTATATGATGGAGGCCATGAAATATGAATTGATTAGGTTAGTGAAGGGTGAGATGAATGCCATGCATCAGCGAATGGATGATTTTGAGATCTTTGTGACACAAAAGACTCGATGAGACTCATCTAATAGCCATAAGAGTAGTGGGAAAGGAGGACGTGCCAACCGAGGTAGTAGAGGCTTGTATATGAGACAGAAACTTCAGTATGAGGAGGATGCCAATGACTATGCCGAGGAGGAGTCATATGATAACAATCTGGGGACAATCAAGATGAACATCCCGTCTTTTCAGGGAAAGAATGACCCCGAGTTGTATATGGAGTGGGAGCAAAAGTTGGAGATGATGTTCGAATGCCACAACTACTCTAAATTTAAGAAAGTAAAGCTTGCTGCAGTAGAGTTCTATAATTACGCTCTCATGTTGTGGGATCAGTTGGTCCGTAATAATAGGAGGAATATGGAGAGACATATAGAGACATGAGATGAGATGAAGGTAGTTTTGATGAGGCGCTTTGTGCCAAATAATTATTACCGAGAGTTGTATAACAAGTTGCAAAGTCCGAGGAAGGGTAGCCGGAGTGTGGATGAGTACTATAAAAAGATTGAAGTGCTATGATCCAAGCTAATGTAGTGGAGGATAGAGATAGAGAGTTGACGATGGCAAGGTTTCTAGCTGGACTGAATTGGGAAATTTGGTATACAGTGGAGTTGCAGCATTATGTCGAGCAGGATGACATGGCCCACATGGCAATTAAGATTGAGAGACAGCTCAAAAGGAGGGTCAACGACAGTAATACGAGGCAAAACTTTACAGGCTGGAGAGAATACCAGACTGGAAGTAGTTCAGCACCAAAACGAGCTCTGTGGAAGAAGGAGGAGGAGCAGCCTCGAGGGGAGAAGAAGCCGTTCTTGAAGCCCAGGTCTGATTCTGCAACTCCAGGTAAATCTGTTACCACTAATTTTCGTAATAGAGATCGCAAGTGTTATAAGTGTTAGGGTTTTGAGCATATTGCTAATGATTTCCCAAATCGGAGAGCCGTGGTGATTCAGGAAGATGGAGAGATTGTGACTGATGAAGAGACTGACCCGGATATGCCTGATTTAGATGATCTTGATGAGGATGAAGAAGAGATTGAGGTGCCTGCAACGCTGAATTTTGTTATGAGAAGGGCTATGAATGCACAACCTGCAGCCGGAGATGTTGAGCAGAGGGAGAACATTTTCCATACACGTTATCATTTCAACAATAAGATCTACGACATGATTATAGATGGACACAGTTGCACCAATGTGGCGAGTCAGTCAATAGTGCAGAAACTAGGGTTACAGGTGATGAAGCACCCTAGGCCATACAAGCTGCAGTGGTTGAATGATAGTGGCGTCATAAAAGTGGTGAAGCAAGTCAAGGTGCCAATTCGCATAGGGAAATATGAGGATGAGGTGCTGTGTGATGTGATTCCTATGCAGGCGAGTCATATACTTTTGGGGTGTCCATGGCAGTTTGATAGGCGTGTGAAGCATGATGGCTTCACGAACAAGTATTCCTTTGTGTACAAGCACAAAAAAGTGTCACTTGTTCCTCTGACCCCTAAACAAGTTTATGAGGATCAAGTTCAATTGTAGAAGGAATCAAGTGAAGCGGTGCAGCCACGATATAATAAGGAGAAAGGGGTGGTGTTGCAGTCATTTCTAGCTAGGGTTGGGGATCTGAAGTGGGCAGTTCAGGAGGAGAAAACATTGGTGTTATTGATCTACAAGGAGAACCTGATTTTAACTAACATTCCTGATTCTCTACCCCCTTCTATTTCCTCTCTTTTGCGGGATTTTGAGGATGTATTTCCAGATAATACCCCAACCAGGCTGCCACCCATTCGTGGGATTGAGCATGAAATTGATTTTGTGCCTGGAGCAACCCTTCTGAATAGACCAGCTTATCGAACAAGCTCGAAGGAGTCGAAGGAAATGGAGAGGCAGATCGGAGAGTTGCTATCCAAGGGGCACATGAGGGAAAGTTTGAGTCCTTGTGCAGTTCCAGTTTTTCTTGTGGCCAAGAAGGATTCGACCATGAGAATGTGCTGCGATTGTTGTGCTATTAACATAATTACGATTAAGTATCGCAATCCTATCCCTCGTTTAAATGATATGTTAGATTAGTTGCAAGGTGCTTGTGTGTTTTCTTAGATAGATCTGCGAAGTGGATATCATCATATTAAGATTAAGGATGGAGATGACTTGAAAACTACTCTTAAAACTAAGCTTGGGTTGTATGAGTGGTTAGTCATGCCTTTTGGTTTAACTAATGCTCCAAATACTTTTATGCGTCTTATGAACCATGTTTTGATAGCTTTTATTGGAAGATTTGTTGTGGCTTATTCTGATGACATTCTGATTTATAATAGGATTCATGATGATAATGTTGAGCATTTGAGGTTTGTTCTGGAAGTACTTCGCAAGGAGAGATTGTTTGCTAACATGAAAAAGTGCATCTTTTGCACGAATAAGTTGGTGTCTTGGTTTTGTTGTTTGTGCAGATGGAGTGCAGGTGGATGAAGAGAAAATTCGAGCTATCAAGGAGCGGCCGCAGCCTAAGAACATTGGTGATGTTCACAGTTTTCACAGACTTGCTAGCTTTTATAGGCGTTTTGTACCCTATTTCAGTAACATTACAACCCATTGACTGAAGTGATTAAGAAGAATGTGGAGTTCCGATGGGTTGAAGAGCAAGAGAAGGCTTTTGAGTTGCTGAAGTATAAGTTGACACATGCCCCGGTATTATCTCTTCCTAATTTTTCTAAGACATTTGAGATTGAATGTGATGCTTCTGGAGTTGGTATTGGTGCAGTGTTGATGCAGGAGAAGAGGCCCGTGGCATACTTTAGAGAGAAGCTGAATGGTGCGACATTGAAGTATCCAACCTACGATAAGGAGTTGTAAGCCTTGGTGAGAGCCTTAAAAATGTGGCAGCATTACTTGTGGGCTAAGGAGTTCATTATACACACCGATCATGAGTTGCTGAAGCATCTGAAGGGGCAGCACAAGCTGAATAAGAGGGTTGTAAGATGGATGGAGTTTGTAGAGACCTTTTCGTATGTCATCAAGTACAAGCAAGGTAAGGAAAACGTGGTGGCTGATGCATTGTCTTGGAGGTATGCCTTAATCTCTACTTTAGATGCTAAGTTATTTGGATTTGAATGCATTAAGAGTCTGCATGCTTCTAATGAGGATTTTCGTGATGTATATGTTGCATGTGAGTCATCTGCTAGTGGTGAATACTTTGGGCATGATGGATTTTTGTTTAGGAGTAATAACATGTGCATTCCTAGGTGTTCTCTACGTAAATTATTGTTGTTAGAGTCACATGGAGGTGACTTGATGGGTCATTTATTTATTGTTATGACCTTCGCTGTGTTGCATGAGCACTTCTTTTGGCCTCGCACGAAACATAATGTTGAGAGCATCTGTGGTAGAAGCATTACTTGTAAACATGCTAAGTCTAGGTCTAGTTCTCATGGATTGTATACCCCATTGCCTATCCCTACAGTACCTTGGGTGGATATTTCTATAGATTTTGTGTAGGTTTGCCACGTACTGGGCGTGGTAGTGATTCAATTTTTGTGGTTGTTGATAGATTTTCTAAGATGGCTCGTTTTATTTCCTGTCATAAATCTGATGATGCATCCCATGTTGCTAATTTGTTCTTTAGGAAAGTTGTGAGATTGCATGGTATTCCTAGGACAGTTGTTTGTGATATAGATTTTAAGTTCTTTAGCTACTTTTGGAACACTTTGTGGTGTAAGTTAGGGACTAAGTTGTTTTCTACTACTTGTCATCTACAAACAGATGGTCAAACTAGGTAGTGAATAGGACTTTATCTGCTTTGTTGAGAGCTGTACTTAGGAAGAATATTATGAACTGGGAAGAATGTTTCCTTCATGTTGAGTTTGCTTATAATCATTCAGTTCATTATGCTACTCATATTTCCCCTTTTGAGATTGTGTATGGATTTAATCCTTTGACTCCTTTGGATTTATCTCCTTTACCTGTACAAGAGTTTACCAACCTTGATGGGCAGAAAAGAGCTGATTTTGTGAATCAGATTCATGAGAAAGCTAGGCCGAACATAGAGAGCCGTACTGAGCAGTACGTCAAGCAAGCAAATAAAGGGCTCAAGAAGATGTTGTTTGAGCCTAAAGATTGGGTTTGGCGGTATATGAGAAAGGAGAGGTTTCCTTTGCAGCGAAGATCGAAGTTGTTATCTCGTGGGGATGGTACCTTCCAAGTGGTGGCGAAAGTGAATGATAATGCATATCAGTTGGACTTACCAGGTGAGTATGATGTTAGTGCAACATTTAATGTTGTTGATTTTAGTCCGTTCGATGTAGGAGACAGCTTGGATTTGAGGACAAATCCTCTTGAAGAGGAGAGGAATGTTGGAGCCCAAGTAGCAGTTGTGATAGACGATCCTATCTACATTCCGACTGGGCCGATGACTAGAGCTCGAGCAAGGACTTTGAGGACTGAATTGAGTTTGTTGATTAAAGACATTTGGGCTGCAAATACTCCCAAAGAATCGATGCTAATTGAATAGTTAAAGAAAGGCCCATAGTGATGGGCTTAGTTTAATTTTAATCCATTATTGTGGGCCAACATGTTTTGGCCTTCTTTAGTTAATTTTCAAATTTTATATTTAATTTTCGAAAATTATACTCCCTTATTAAACTAGGATTTGAGTTGCCTATATATAGGCCTTGTATTAGACAACTTTATTTAGTTTAATAAAACTTGTGAGTTTTTCTCCTATGTTCTAAAAGACTCAAATTCTTAATCATACTTTATGAATATGGTTTCAATCTCGATTAATCAATTGGACTATCATATCCATTGGTGGTGTCTTCACATATATTCTTCATTATTCGGTCAATTTGCTTGATAGATCGTATGAGATTTATTCTGGACAATTGGGGGAAAATCTCTTCTCTACCTTATATTGTAATGGATTCATTTTCTCTTGTGATTGAATTGAAATCAACAAAAGGTATGAGTGGCTAAACTCTCTAGGATATTGGTAGGGCAATGTTTTGAATCTATTGCTATGATTTAATGAATGTTTATTTTCTCCTAGTCAATTGCATCACACTAGAGCTTGTTCCTAATTAAGTAGTGTAGGCACTAACCAATTGCTTGATTGTTGACATCGAAATTGCAAATAATACACGGGTCTAGATGTCGTGATTAGTGTGTTTGTATACAAGTTTTGACCCAATCCATGTGCGGGGTTATTTTGTAGGTCCATAATCTACGAACCTTTGGGGGTGGGATTTGATTAGATAACGTAACAGCTTGAGAGTCCTATCTCATCTACTTCTAATTCTCCGGTACTAAAGGGATTAGAAAATGTAGGGTGGATTGATCATTACTAGGGGAATTAAAGTTGGTTTACAATATTCTATTATTTTATCGGTTCATTACAAAGTCCATACTAATATCCTCTTCTCTCATTTGAGTATCCTATCAATTTGTGAATTCCAAGCATTGTTTGTGAGATTGTTAGTAAACATTGAGTGAATTGATATTTCTACCATGGTGATTGAAGCATTTAGTTTTACTTGTAATTTTTTAGCCAGTTTAGATTCCATTTTTGCATAGATTAGAAACTACTCAACGATTTGATTTATGTGGATATAATCTCAACATGGAAGTATCCAGTATTCTAGTGGGCAAAATAAGAAGATCTCGGATTAATATTATTCTTGAATCATTAGGAGTTTAAGTGATTGAACTTTTAGCGCATCACCCACAACTCATTGTCGACATTTTTTATGTTTCTTCCGGTGAAGGTATCTCACTATCACCCTTCCTCACATCTTCAAAGACAAGCAACCCCACCTCGTTGCCTTCATCCTTTTCATCTTCTTCAAGTAAAGCTTCACCTTCGCTCTATAATTTTTCTTATTGCAACACCACAATTTCCTCTTCTTTGACTTCTTCAAGCGAATTTTTCTCCTCTTGCTTTCTTTCACTTAAATGTTTGGCAATGTTTGAGATTTGTACTTGAATATATTAAATTATCTTATCGTATTTTTAAACTTCTTCTCTCCTTCCTTGCTTAAGTGCATCATATCATCCATTTCTCCTCTTATAGGAATGTTCCATCTCTCATAACTGGCATCTCCACTCCCCGCTAGTTGATTCCAACCATTGTATTGATATGTCAGTGGAGAATATGGGAAGGGTTGCTGATTCGGATGGTAATACATCTCACCATAATGATATTGGGAATTCCAATGATCTTTCCCCCACCTTTGATTTACATAATTCATCTCCTCCGGATAGTCTTCTTCCTTCTTCATTTTAGGTTCCATCCATTGGTAGCTATTTACTGCCATTTTCTTGAATAGCGTCCGAAGTGGCCTCCGTGGTTTTTGTCTTTCCATCATTTTTTCTCTCATCTCCACTAATTGCCTTTGTGAATCATCAATTCTCTCCTTGTCAACTCTTCTTCGGTTCTCCATATTAGCTTCCACTTCTTCTAAGCCTTCCTTTCTCTTTTGACCCTCAAATGGTTGAGCTTTGGATCTTGTGCACATGCAAAACCTACAAGAGTCCACAAATAAAAGTGACGAAGTACTCACAACCTCCATGAGCTTGCGTGGACATTGATCCACATAAGTTAGAGTGGATCAATCCAGACACATCCTCTGCTCGAGCCTCACTTTCCACAAAAGGCCTGGTCGTCATATTTCCCTCTATACGGGATTCACAGACTTGATGAGGTACCACTTGGGAAGAATCCAAGATACTATCATTTGCTAGTCCTTAATCCTCTTTAGATTGATAAGTGCTAGAGATATGTTTGATCCACGTCAGAAGAAGAAAACTTTATGTTTAAATGATTATTATTATTAGATGAGATACATGTTACGTTCATGGAAATATTTATGCAAACAATATATGATATAGAGAGGGTCAATCAGTTTACAACGATAGATATTATTGTTATTGAAAATAATAGAATCACCACTATCAAAAATATTTGAATATCCATCAATAAATAACTTTGAAACTAAAATTAAGTTATGCCAAAAAACCGGCACAAATAAAACATCTCTCAAAATCAAAACAATTCTTTTAAAGCATAAAATAAAATCTCCAATGGCTACTGCTGAGACTTGCTCTCTGCTGCCCATGGACATGGTCACCTCGTCAAGCTTTAGATGCTTTACTGGCACGAACCCCTACAAAGTATAAGAACATGATCAATAGCTCCAGTATCCCCGACCCACAAATTAGTAGAAACCGATGCTAAATATGTTTTTGTTATAAACGCACATGATGTACCTTGTCTAGTCTTTTTAACTTGGCAATCCTTCTTCCAATGACCGACCTTGCCACACTTAAAACGCTAGCCATTTTTACGAACCAAGCCCTATATCATTGTAAACTTTTTCTTAGTGGTTGTGCTTTTGGTTTTCTTCTTAGTCACTCTCTTACTCTATTTATCATTCTGCGCAGTGAGGTGACTCTCAGAAGAAACCAAAACAACCTTTTCTAGGAGTATGATTGATTCTGCTACCATCAAGTCATTCAGTAACTTGTTAAGATTATACTCTTTCTTGTGCATGATAACATTCAATCGAAAGTTCTCAAAAGACTTAGGGAGAGAATTGAGTATGATATCAACCTGCACTTTCCCATCAATACCACCATTGTGCAACGTCAGCTCATCCATAAGATGAGTCATGTTGACCACGTGCTCCCTTACCAAACTACCATCAGTCATTCTTTTACTCATGCTTCCCCTCATGAGATTGAATCTGACAGTCCGGTCCAATTCCCCATAAGTCGCAGAGAGGTTATCCATTATCTTAACTGCAGTATTATAAGCCTGACTATGATGCTGAAGTACCTTGAACATAGTAGTCATCATGTAGCATTTCACTACTTTGTCTGACTTGATCCACTTATTATAGTAGTTCAGCTCCTCCTCTGTCGAGTCTTTAGTAGGAACATTTAGGGAAGGCTCAGTAAAGACAAACATGTGTTCCTCTGCAATAAGGATGTAATCTAAGTTGCGTTTCCATTCCAGGAAATTTGGACCAGTTACAGCATTTTGGGCTAAGATGTTGATAGCATTGGACATAGACATGACTGAAAAATAATAAATTAAAAGCAAAAATTAAAACACAATCACAAACTATTGAAACAGTTAAGTATTGTAACCTTATTATTAAACAATACAAATGTTTCTGCCAATAGCCCAAATAATTTTATTGCAAGCTACACATGTGGACGTTTGCAACAAAACACTCGACCAGACTGCATCTTTCAATTCCATTCATTTAATTCTAATAAATGATAAGTATTTTAGACAAATTTAATTAATAATCAGAGATTAATTAAGACCATGTTATCCTCCTGAGTAGGGACTAGACATATGAGTTATGCTCTGGACAACATCTAAGCATACAAACCACAAGGCCAACATTTAATTATAAAACTCAATTGTCATGCACGCACCAGATTCATGACACTTCATTTTTAAACAAAGTTTTCTCATTTAATTCAATCCTTGAGAACTTTTGAAAACCAAATAAGCAAGCTACACATGTAAATGTTTACACAAAGGTTGCCACTACTCACATGAATTAAATGTTTGTTTTAAGAAATCTCATCTATTGGAACTTATGAATAATTGAATAAGCAAACTACACGTTTAGACATATGCTTATTGAAATTTTCACTTCCGATAAGAGATCGCTTTGTGGAGGACTTAAATAAAACTTCGTAGTAAATTAATTCATAAGGTTTAACAAATTCATCATTTGCACACATATCATTTTATGTTGCTATAAATTATAACATTACTAAAATTCTATGTTGCCAAACATGAATATAGAATTTATATTTATAACTAAATTCATGAAATAACTCAGATAGCTGTAAATAATAAAGCGATAAACGTGCGTCCTATTATCAAAACATGTTTAGATGAATGCAAATAATAAAAGAAACAATTGTATCCTATGAGAGAACACAAAAAAAAATCACAATGCTCGTGGCATCATGATACAATTACATCGAAATAAGAATAATTCTAACTTTTAAAAGTTAGAATTATTGTACAAATCATTAACTGGGCTCCCACAATTTAATTTGAAAATCTAGTAAACTAGACTAGGCATTCTCAAACTTATTGGGCTAAAAAACACAATCTGACCCATGCACACACCACAAAACCGGGTTCGCATTTACACGACCCGATGGACCACGGCCCGGCCAGCCAACTCTAGCCGGCCACTGTCCGTTGTGGTGTAAGTCGCTGGAAAATCACGCAACAACCTTGCTCTTAATTGCGCAAGCTGCTAGCCGCATTTCATGCCTCCGCCGGACACCACCGTTGTCTTTCACCTCAACCGCCTGCCGCCCCCATCTGGGCCCTGACCTGTCGCTTGCGTCGGAGAAGAGCCACGAGATGGAGTCGCGGCCGAGAAGCACCTTGTTTGACGTGTGCATACATGCTGAAGTCCTAGGGTTTCCTTCCGTGCATGCCGCTGCGCAGCCTGCCTCCACTGCCTTCTTCCCGTCCAGCCTTGCCTCCCCACATCGTGCACCACTGTTGCATTGCCATCGATGATGATGTGCAACCGGAGAAGATGGGAGAGGGGGCAAAGGGTGGCTGCATCGCGCGGCCTGCAGAGGTGCGAACCCTAGGGTTGCGCCACGCAACGTTGTTGATGCCCATGCCCCCTGCCTCTGCTTCCACCTTCATCATTGGCTGTCAACCATGCGCGATGTTAGAGAAGCGCTAGCCACCATGCGCGTGGCCTGCTGGTGTGTATGATGGAGAAGGCATGAAACCGCGAGAGTTCGGTTGTGCCTGCAGACTGCTTCTTTCTGTGCCACCGTCCTTTATCTTTCATGCATTTTTCGGAGTTGAGCATGGTTGTGTGCGGCCGTGCCACAAGCACGAACCTGCGAGGGTTATGCCACGCCTGCCGCCGCTGTTTCTTGCCGCCACTGCTCGTGCCGTCTCTCCAGTCGCCAGAGTCATGGGCGCCACATCACGAGGTAGCGCAGTGTGTGCTCCTCGCTCTGTGGGTTCCTCTGTGAGTCCCCGATCGTCGCTGCCTTGTGCTGCTAGCCGGCTTTAATTTTTTTCCATCACGATGTTGTTTTCATCGTACTTGCACTTCTCAATCTTTGTTCTTAAATTTTATAGATTAAATTACAAAATAAATGCATCCTACTATATTTGGAATTTAAATCTAACCATGGATTTATCTCGTGGATGAAATACGAATGTATGTAAAGAGGCGGATTAAACTCGAGAAGCCACGACAAATGAAATAAACATTCATCCACAACAATTCAATAATATTAATCATGCATATTGTTATGACTCAAAAATGAACAAGTCCATTTGTCAAGTCCATCAAAGAAGAAAAAAAACCAAAAGAATATATTTCAGAGCTCGAGCTACAAGTCTCGAGCTCGAGGAGATTCACCTCGAACTCGAACAAGGAACCATGAAGTTCGAGCTACTTTTGGATTAGCATGAAAACAGCTTATCATAAAGAGGCGCGTCGGTTCGAGGAGCTGCTTCGAATGAAGCAATGCGACTTCCCATAAGAGTCACTTTCTTGTATTTACTTTCTATAAATAGAATTGTAATTATGAGATAAACATATAAAAAATTCCAAGCAATAAATACAGCAATAAAAGCAAAGTATTCAAGCTTTATTTACAATCAAGAATTTATTTCAATTGTCTTGTGCATTTTTATTCCAAATTTGTCTAGTATTCTTTAATAAAAAAGCCTCTTAAAAATCCACCATTAACAATTGGCGCTAGAAGGAGGGTCAGATAAGAAAGAAGAATACTATGGAACATAGTACAGGAAACAACGCCAACCAGTCATTCGGACGTGGAGTTTTCCGCAGTGCAGCCGAGTTCGAAGCCGAGCTCAAACGTCGTGAATCCAGGCGGAGAACAGAAGGGTCACCGAAGAGGCTGAAGCTCTTCGGCAACAGTTGGCTCTGATCAATGACGACGACGAGGGTCAAAGCGAAGCCCAGTCAAGAACTCGTCAAAACAGAGACGAGGGGGAAGACGAGCAACCCCCTCCCGAGGATGAAGCTGCTGCTAGAGCTCGGACTCAGCCTGCTGATAGCCAGGCTCCGACCGAGGATGGGGAGTCCCGAGAAAAGATAACGTTGCTCGAGAAACATCTCGAGCAAATGCAGAAATTCATCTCACTTATCCCCGGAGCACCAACTCCTCCGAGGAATATACCACTTGAGAGCTACGCCGAGTCTCCCTTCACTCGAAGGATCTCGACCGTACAGATTTCTTCTCGTTTCACTATGCCGAACATAAAGGCATATGACGGGAAGACCGACCCGGACGAATTCATCACTCTATACAAGATGAAGATGCAGACTGCAGTGATCCCTGATCATCAGCGTGAAGCCTGCATGTGCAAAAGTTTCGGAGCGTGCATGGACGGACCAGCCATGCAATGGTTCATGCATCTAGCCCCGAACTCCATTTCTTCATTTGCCGAGCTGAACAGCTCTTTCGTTAAGCATTTTTCCAGCAGCCGAAGAACGCAAAAAAGGTCGGACAACCTTTATTCCGTCGTCCAGAAGGAGAACGAATCCCTTCAAGACATTTTGAAGAGGTTCAACTCAGTAAAAGTTACCATTCCAAACTGCCTCGAGGAAACGGCAGTTGCGGCATTCAAGAAGGGCCTCAGAAGAAATTCTAGTCTCTTCTGGAAATTGGTCAAGTACCCCTGCTCGACCATGGCAGAAGTATTATGCCGAGCCGAAGCTCAAATTCGACAGGAGGTCGAAGAGGAGAACTTTGGCCAAAGAAACAAGGGAAAGGCACCGGCCCACCAATCTGATAAGAAAAGTGAGGCACGGAGCAACAATCGGTACCAACCCTACCCTGCTCGAACGGAACCGTCCAAGCAGGGGATGAAGGTGGTCTCCAACGCCCCTCAAGGGGAGTCACCAATACCTCTCCGAACTGCTGTTCGAGAGATGCAAAAAATTGGAAACGAGGTCCGCTGGCCTCGGAGAATGATGACAAATCCCGAGCTCAGGGATATGTCCCTCTACTGTGATTTTCATCAAGACCACGGCCACAAAACCGAGGATTGCAGAGACCTCAAAAGAGAAGTTGATCGACTTCTCGCCGAAGGACTCCTAACATGCCCAAAACCCGCGGACAAGAAAAGGGTTTGGACAAGGAACAAAAAGAATGGCCGAGGTCAAAATCAAAAAAATAAGACCCCGGCCACAGGGGCTAACCAACAACCACTCCCCAAAGAGCCGAAGCAGCCAGAGATCGAACGGGTCATTAACGTCCTCACAGGGGGCTCCTCAATGACCGGTTCATCTCGGAATGTGGCCAAAAAACATTGCCGAGAGATGATGAATCAGCCCGTTCAACAAATCGAGGCATCCCCTCTCGAGGTATGTTTCGGGGCCGAGGACGAGCTTGAAGCTCGTCATCCTCACGATGACGCACTCATCATCACCTTAATGATAGCAAATTGCCAAGTCAAGAGAATCCTCGTTGACACCGGCACCTCCTCGAACGTCATTTTCCTCAAGACGCTGCGAGGTATGGGAATCTCAGAGAAAAATATAGTCGGCAACCTAATAACGCTCGTTGGGTTCAGCGGGGAAAGGTTGGATTCGCTCGGTGAAGTGACATTACCAGTGTTCGCTGATGCAGTATTTTTTTATCAAGTAAAAAATTATCGAACACGAAAACTCAATTCGCCCGTTGTTTAAGTAAAAGGGACTGATTTTGGAACTCAATATCTAGACGCGATAAAATGGTTTGAAAGATCAATTTTAAACTACTTAAATTCTACGATTAATGCAATTAATTAATTAAAATGCTAAATAACTGACTTAAGATTACCAAAGAGAGAGTAGTTGAGGAATATAGGATGGATTGGGGTAAATTATGAATATGCTTGGATTTGCTAACTTTACTAACCAATTTCAATCGATAGTTTGGGTCGGTTCATCGAAATCTAGTTAAAACCCTTAGTACCGGTGCAATAACTGTCGATTAACTTCAATCTCAACCTAAGTCTAGGTAAGTTGATTTCAGTTAACTCCCATAAGCTCAAGAACACAATGACCTTGATATCAATTCACCCATCTTCTAAGTGAAACCACACCTAATGATTATTGCAATCCCCTCTAATTCACAAACCTATCAAGTTAGTTCATTGAGGCATACTTTCCAACACATGGTGATCAATCATGAAAGGAACACAAATTCAAACTCACAATAATAATCAAACCCTTGAAAATTCAATTACTCAAATCCAAACAATATTCAAATCGATCCCAATCACATCCAAATCCTCAACAATGAATTTAGCTACTCATAATTACAATGAAAATCGTCACAATCCCAAAGTAAAACATGGAAGAGAAAGGAGAACAAGAAAGCTTAGGATTTTAATGATGAATCTTCAAAACCAGCTTCAAATCCTTCCTTCCACCTTCAATTTCCAGCCTTGAGAAGTGAAAATAGCCTCTAACTCGTGCCTTAGTCTCTTTAGGGTTTGCAAAAGTCGAACCCCTAATCTGTTCCATTCCTTGGCCTTTTATAGTTCAGAAATCTGCAGCCCAACAGATGGATCCCGAACGGAATCACCCTTTGCAATTATCCATCCCGCGCGGAATGGATCGAAGGAAGAACCCGAAGGTCCCGACCCATCCCGAACGGGACGGTTCCATCCCGAGCGAGAGTGGCTACGGCCTCTCATCTCCATCTCCTCGAATTCACGCCAAAATGACGTATCCCGAACGCCACAGCTGCCTCCCGAGCCTCGGTCCCGAACGGGACCAAGGCGTCCCGAATGGGACCGGCCTTGAATTTTCGGTAAATTTTGTGTTTTCTTGTCCCTAACGGGACATATGCATCCAGAGCGGGATTTGCTTCGGCCAAAGCCTCAATTTAGCTCTAAAACTCGAATTTCAAACACTTTTCATGCCCTGTACACTAAAAACAACTCACGAACACCAAGTGAAGGAAAATCAATGAAAAGAAGAGATATGTGTGTGATTTGTGCACTTAATTCTCATAAATTCATTCAATTCAAACCCCAAAAGTAATGCAAATTACGAACATATCATTCGCCGAAGGAATAAATTTGCCGACCCGTTTCCAAGTCCTCGACGCCCCTTCCGCATACAATGTATTAGTAGGACGACCCTGGATACATGCGATGAAGGCGGTACCTTCTTCCTATCACCAGATGACGAAATTTCCCACTCTATGGGGAGTTCGAACCGTCTGAGGTGATTAATTGGCAGCAAGGAGCTGTTACAAAATAACGCTCCGAACAGTACACATGATTAAGGCCGAGCAAGTGGAAGAAAGCTCGGAAGTCTCAATCGACCTCGACGATCCTGTTCGAACAATTTTCCTCGGAGAAAGATTGAATGACAAGAAGCGACGAGAAATGCAAAATCTTCTTGTTCAAAATCGGGAAAATTTTGCGTTTTCACATTCTGACATGCCAGGGATCGATCCCTCGATCATCTCGCACAGACTACATGTGGATTCAAAATTTAAACCCATAAAACAAAAACGAAGAAGATTTGCACCAGAACGGAACGAGGCAATCGCCGAAGAGGTCCGAAACCTACTCAAAGTCGGATTCATTAGGGAAGTTAAGTATCCCGAATGGTTGGCAAACGTAGTGGTTGTGAAAAAGATAAATGGCAAGAATCGAGTTTGTGTGGACTATACGGACCTGAAGAAAGCTTGTCCGAAGGATCCTTTTCCACTTCCACACATTGATCGATTGGTCGATGCAACCGCGGGCTTCGAAGTCATGAGCTTTATGGATGCCTTTTTGGGATACAATCCCCCCGATCAAGAAAAAACAGCTTTCATGACGAATCAAGGGATCTACTGTTACAAAGTTATGCCCTTCGAACATCAGATTGGTCGAACAATGGAGGTGTATATAGATGACATCTTGGTGAAGTCGAACTCGATTGATGACCATCTTCGGCATCTGGCTGAGACTTTTCAGATATTAAATCAATTCAACATGAGATTGAATCCGACGAAGTGTATCTTCGGTGTTTCTTCCGGAAAGTTTCTTGGATACATAGTGAGCTGACGAGGAATCGAAGCCAATCCACTCCAAATCAAAGCAATCCAGAACATACAACCACCGAATAACGTGAAGGATGTACAACGAATGATCGGCAAATTAGCCGCGATCAACAGATTCGTAGCACGGTACTCGGACAGAACAAGCCCTTTCTTCTCCTTATTAAGGAAGGCCAAAAAATTCGAATGGACGAAGGAATGTGACGAAGCACTCGCTTCTATCAAACAGTATCTAACTCAACCTCCCGTCCTCGCGAAAGCCGAACATGGAGATGAATTACAATTGTACATGGTTGTCTCTGAAAAAGCTATAAGTGGCGTCCTTGTTCGAGAAATAGATGGGAACCAACACCCCATCTATTATGTAAGCCGAACACTCCTTGATGCTGAAACGCGGTATCCAGCCTTGGAAAACCTCATCCTTGCCTTGGTTATGGCTTCAAGAAAATTGAGACCATATTTCGAATCGCATCAAGTGAAGGTTGTTTCATCATTCCCAATTCGACATGTTCTGTCCAAACCGGATTTATCTGGAAGAATGATGAAATGGGCTATCGAGCTTGGAGGCTATGGTCTGCAATTCGAGCCACAAAATACAATAAAATCACAAATACTGGCCGACTTCATAGCAGACTACACTCCAGGACTACAAGTTATGGCCGAGGTCGAGCTCGGATCAAATTCAAATATCTTAGAATTCTGGACCCTTGCTATAGATGGTTCCAGTAATTCTAGGGGGAGTGGAGCCGGGATATTACTCATATCCCCCGAAAAATGGGTGATCGAAAGGGCAATACACTTCGAATTCCGAACAACAAATAATATCGCGGACTACGAGGCATTGATTGCCGGGCTACATCTAGCAATAGATCTCGAAGTACGGAAGTTAAAAATAGAATCCGACTCACAACTCGTCGTCAATCAAGTACGTGGCGAATTCCAAGCTCGAGATGCAAGAATGTTAGCATATCACGAGCTAGCAAAAGAGCTCGAATCAAAGTTCGAAGCGGTAGAAGTCTCACACATACCTCGGGAAGAAAATTTGCATGCCGATGCATTGGCAAATTTAGCCGCGGCTGCAAGCACTTTTGGAACTCGAACTATACCTATGACGGTCGCACTCTGGCCAGCCACAAGAGATCGTGAGTTCGAGCCGATGGAAGTATGCCCGACTAACGAGGCTCCAGAATCTTAGATGTCCCCAATCATAAAGTATATTTCCGATGGAGTTCTGCCACAATCAAAACCTGAAGCAGCTCGATTAATACGAAGAGCAGCTCGGTTCTCTATCCTGGATGGCCAGTTATATAAAAGATCCTTTCAAGGTCCCATACTAAAATGCGTATCGGAAGTGGATTGCATATCGGTATTGTCCGAGATCCACTCTGGAAGTTGTGGAAATCACTCGGGTCCAAGGAGCCTAGCCCACAAAATGATAACGGTAGGATTCTATTGGCCGACCTTGAAAAAGGATGCCGAGGAAGTTGTTCGAAAATGCGACAACTGTCAAAGGTTTGCAAATTCGACACAGTTACATGCCGAACCTCTTCATTCGAACACCCCGGCTTGGCCATTTTGCCACTGGGGAATCGACATCGTGGGAAATCTACCAAAGGCAGCTGGACAAAAAGAATATTTAGTAGTTGCTACGGACTACTTCACGAAGTGGGTTGAGGCCGAGCCCCTGTCCAGAGAACAAGATACCGAGATGATCAACTTCGTATGGAAGAATATAGTTTGTCGGTTCGGTTTACCTCGAGAAATCATAACTGACAATGGACGCCAATTCACCAGCAAAAAATTTAAAGATTACTGCGAAACGATCGGAGCTTGGCTATTGTTTTCTACACGAGATACCCTGAAGCAAATGGTTTGGCCGAATCGTCTAACAAAATGATCATCAACATTCTGAAGAAAAAACTATCGGCCAAAAAATTAGCTTGGGTCGAAGAGCTTCCGGCCGTATTATGGGCCTACCGAACTACATATAAAACCGCAACAGGAGAATCCCCTTTCTCTCTTGCATTCAGAGTCGAGGTCGTTTCCCCAATTGAAGCAATTCAAGGTAGCCCGAGGGTCGAGCTATTCGACGAAGAGCAAAACAAAGAAAAACTCTTCGATTCCCTCGAGTTGCTTGATGAAAGGAGAATGGAAGCCTCGGGACGAATGACTAAACTTCAGAGGAATGTGGAAAAAATCTACAACAAGTCGGTTCGTCTAAGGTCATTCCAAGTTGGGGATTGGGTTCTTCGGCAAGTCTTCCAAAACACGCAAGAGTTAAATGCTGGAAAACTAAGGCCGAGTTGGCTAGGTCCCTACATTGTCGATTTGGTTGTCGGCAAAGGGGCTTATCGACTTCGAACTCCGGAAGGAAAATCCGTCATAAATGCATGGAATATTAAATACTTGAAAAAGTATTACTTCTAGCTCGAACATGACTTGTTCGAAATTTGTTAGTTCGAGTTGTTTGCATTGAAACTTTGTAATCTCGGCTTTTCGTCATATACGAGTATTAGAATATTGGATCTTATTTAAAGATTTGTCAGTTCAAGTTATTTCAAGTTTTTTATCTTGTATTTAGACTTCGACAAAAAACCAAAGTGAACAAGGTCGAGAAAAATGCAAAACGGATAAAAAGCAGAATAGCAAGTCATCAGATCAACAAAAGTCAAATTAAAAGCGTCGGTTCGAAACAAATTTACAAAAGGCGAAGAATATTGTTTATACATTGAAAGAAATATTCAAGGGTTGGGGTTTGGCTGCTCGAGGTTTGGATCGACCTGCTCCTCCCGATTTCGCTCGTCTCTCACCAAGTTGTCCTCCATATGCTTCGAGAAAGTTTCATCACTATTCTCATCATCAGAACCCTCAGAAGCATCCAGGGTCGAATAGACAAAATTGAGGTCGAGCTCGGGATACTTCTCGGCTACGGCCACCTTCACCTTCTTGCGAATCAGCTCCTCCATCATGTTGAAGGTAGATTCACTAGAAGGGGTAGCCATCAGTTGAGCGAGGTTCAGACCCTCCCCAGTTGTTCGAACAGCTTCCAAAGCCTTCTTAGCTTCCTCAGCCTCGGCGCATAGCTTTTGCTCGGCCTTCGAGCGTCTCAAGACCTCGGCCTCCAGATCCTGCTTGAGCTTGTTGGTGTGGTCCCTAGCTCGGGCCAACTCTTCAACTGCCGACTGTCGGTCCCTAGTCAATTGCTCGACTAAGTCCTGCGAAGTTTTCAGGTTCCCAGTGGCAACTGACAGCTCGGAGACCAGATGTTCATGCTCTTTGAAAATCTCCTAACGCTCCCTCTTGGCCTGGACAAAATCCTTGCGCTCATCACGGAGACTTCGGTAGCAACGCTCGTAATCCTCGACCATACCGCAGAACCCCTGAGATTTGTAATTTCAATATAAGGAAATTTGATGAACTGGTTAACATTAAAATAAGACGGAGTATGTAACTTACCGTAAGGGAGTTACGAGCATTCTCCAGGAAGGAGACTCGAGCTAGGGCTCGGGTCGGCCAGGGCGGTCCCGCAAAAAGCATGTCGGCGTATGAGTGGAAGGTGGCAATAGACTTCAGCCTTTTCTGTTTTTCGGCCTCAGTCTCCTCGGCATTCTCGGTGGTCACCTAGGCCTTTCCTGGACGATGTCCCATATCTTGATCCAGAAGCTCGGACCCAGTCAAGTCGAAGATCTCCCGGGTGTCCTCTCGAGCCTTCTTACGCCCCTCGGCAGGCTGATCAGTTTCTTTGGAATTTACCAGACTAAGTTCTGGCTTATCCTTCTGAGCCAAAGTACCGGCAGCCCGGTCTCTCTTCTTGGAACTCTCGGCATCTTTATTTTTTGGCCGAGAGGTTTGCGGGCCCTTATTCGGCTGAACGGTCTCCTTCTTTTTCCTTGATTTCTTTTGCTGTTTTTCCTGCTCGAACCGCAGCAATTCAGCAGGAGTAAGTCTTTCCATCGGGTCGTCAATGCCGTGGATACTGAGGGTACGGAGTTTGCGAAGAGACTCGAATCGACGTGGTTTATGTTGATATGCTTGTTGGATCCTCTCTGCTTCGGCATCGGATAAAATCGGCCTCGATTGTCCTGCATAAACACGAGAAATGTTAGTTTGGCTAAATAACGAGCAAAATCAAAAGGAGGAATAATACGTACGGTCAGCAGTTCGGATAACTCCAGACAGACCGGGATATTCACTCGAAATTTGAACGTAAAAAAATTCTTGAATCCATTTTTTAGAGTTCGATTTTGTGCCAAGGACCAGGGGGCTCGGATTCTTTGATCTTTTGAAAAAGAAGTAGTAATCTTCGCCTCCCCCCATGGATATTAAGTTATACAGGGCATTCCATTCTCGAAGGGTCGGCTCTTCGAGCCCGGCATCTCGGAATATCAAATAAGTTCCGAGCATGTGGCACCAAGAGATTGGTGAAAGCTGGATTGGGGCGATACTATATTGTTCTATGACTTTTACAAAAAATGGATGAAGAGGGAGGCATATGCCGAACTGAAAAACTCGAGCTGAAAAGGCCATGAAACCGTAAGGTGGACGATGAGCTCGGTCATCTTCCCCAGGGGCGATGGCATTCAGTCGAATCGAGAGACCGTATTGTTTAAATAAGCCGTCTAACTTTGGCTGGACTAGATCTGAAGGAATTTCTTTCAAAGATCCCCTAACTATTTGATCGTAAAGTGGAGGGAAGATCCCGGGGGCTAATCCCGGAGAAATTTCTAAGGAAAAAAGAGGGTTTGAAGTCTCGGCTTCATCATGATGTCCGGCCGATCCCGAAGATTGGGGATCTTCTCAGCTCAAATGACCGCTACTGACTTCGGTACCTTCGCTAGAGGCCGAAACACTATCCCTACCATTCGAACCACTACTACTAGAGCTACTCATGATTACAAGGAAAACAGTTCGAACAGGAAGGAAACTAACCCTTGGTCGGGAACTTGAGGAAGTTCGGTGGAATGTTTGGTCCGAGGAGTTGGTCCGAGGTTGAACGTGAAATAAAAAAGTGGAAAATGAAATAATAAGGGTATTTATAAATGAATATGCCTCGATTATCGTGAAAGTCGTTAGAGTTCGACCAACCAGGGAAAGACACGTGGCATTTTTTTAAATTCAAAATTCAAATAATTCCCGCTCGGAGAAGACCAACCGTCTTTTATCAATAAGCTCAAACTCGAACTTACGAGTTATTCGACCTTTATATTAACTCGAACATTAAAGTTGTTCGGACAAAGCGAAAGCTTTTTTCAGGCAAAGTGAGCCCTTGGCTAGGGTCAGCCTATTTTATCCGAGGAACTTAGGGCATCGAGGTCATAGATTCTTCTGTCCGCAAAGTTCCTCAAAGACTATGAAACCGGAACGATAGCCCAAGAAACAGCCAGGGTGTTCCGGCATAGTATTCCCAAGGGATCCGGGATCGCTCCTCGACTGATTTGTGAAATTAATTCACAATTCAGGTTTCAAAATCCAATGAGATAAAGTTCGTAGACAGGTCGGGCCTAGCCAGCCGCAAACTTAGGGGTGATCGTAAAACGAAAAATAACTTCGTAGAACACCCCGAAGTAAAAAAGACGACCCAAAAATTCGTCGAGTTATATTGCACGATATGGGAACGGCTTTCGTCCTGAACATCTCAGAACTATGGTATGGAGTAGGGAAACCTTATTTCTTCTTTGATTTATTGCAGGGTAATTTCGTAAGAAATCGAAGAATCAATTAATTCGGCTTCGCCGAGCTCTGAAGCAGCTCAGACGAAAGTCGAGGGGCTATTGTTATGACTCAAAAATAACAAGTCCATTTGTCAAGTCCATCAAAGAAGAAAAAAACCAAAAGAATATATTTCGGAGCTCGAGCTACAAGTCTCGAGCTCGAGGAGATTCAACTCAAACTCGAACAAGGAACCATGAAGTTCGAGCTACTTTTGGATTAGCATGAAAACGGCTTATCATAAAGAGGCGCGTCGGTTCGAGGAGATGCTTCGAATGAAGCAATGCGACTTCTCATAAGAGTCACTTTCTTGTATTTACTTTCTATAAATAGAATTGTAATTATGAGATAAACATATAAAAAATTCCAAGCAATAAATACAGCAATAAAAGCAAAGTATTCAAGCTTTATTTACAATCAAGCATTTATTTCAATTTTCTTGTGTATTTTTATTCCAAATTTGTCTAGTATTCTTGTATAAAAAAGCCTCTTAAAAATCCACCATTAACACATATCATCATAGACAATTAATTTTATTGGCAGAGACATTAATTGGAACCTGACTCTGATAATAATTAAAGGGATTTTAACTTGCAATTTGAATTCTGTAATCCGATAGCACGGGACTGATTATTGGATATCATAAATTAATTTCTATCCCCATGATCAAAGCCTAGTACGCTCCTATTGAATGCATAAGAAAGATTATGGAATACCTAGATGAATTTAATGTCTGAACAGTAGCAAAATGATTTGATCTTTAATCCTTGTGCAATAAGATTCAATCCTGAAAATATTAGAATTAAATATTTGATTTTATATGGATAAAATCGAAATAGATTGAAGAAGAGATAGAGAAAGAACATATTCTAGGTCTGATCTTCTCATCTGTATCCCTTCCTATAATCTTAATATTTGATTAAGATTCCCGCAGGATTTCGTGTATATCGAGAAGCATAATTTCCTTCCCATTCTTTGATCCAGTCGACAATCACTGATCCCTAATCTATTGTTTGCAACCTATCAACGTATGATCTTGTGGTGATTGAGATCTGAGAACTAGGGGTATTTATAGAAAATTCTAATCCCTATTAGGCTTGAGCTTTTCCATGGGCCAGAGCAGGGACTTGTATGCAATTAGCAAAAAGACCTATTAATTCATTCATTCACATATTCAACCCAAAATATACTTGATCAATTAATATTAATTCATGCCACCAAAGAATCTGTATTGTCCTACCTCTTTGCTACCATGTTATGAAGAACATGTTGCACGGGCTCGTTATATACCATATTTAAGGTTACAGAAATTTGTTAATTAATTTAGGCTCTAACAACCTTATAAATCAATTAATATATTTTATTCCTATGTAATACTACTCAATACCTTGTCACTTATGCTTGAACTTAATCAGCCTGCAGGATTACCGCATAGTGAATCTTTTTTAGATTCTTAGGGAATGTCACCATCCTATACTAGATATGGTTATGTTGGAATTGTATACATAAAAGCATTATGATTGGTATATTGGGAAACCTTATGTTAGATATACTTGTAATCATTATTGACTTGCAATAAACAACTCCTTGGTAAGATGTTGTAAGCCATGTCTGAAGGGTAAAAGACCATTCTTGGCAGTTAGCATGCTTAAACGGGCAATCACAATATCCACATATGAAGCTTGGGACAATGCTAGCATCCTTTTCTTGCACTCCTGCTATACTTTTACCCCTAGGATTTATCCGGCATCCTCAAGGTCCATCATATGAAGCTGCTCGGATAACCACCCCTTTATGCCCGATAATACCACCATATTGTCGCAACTTAGGAGAATATCATCATCTACATAAAGTGCAAGGAACACCATGCTTCCGCTGACACAAAGACGGTACATGCAACTCTCGTTTGAGCATTATGAAAATCCATATGATTTAATCACTTCATCAAAATGTAGATTCCATGACCATGAAGATTGCTTAAGTCCATCCAGCGATTTCTTGAGCTTCCTGACAAAATGCTCTTCGCCCTTCCGCACATATCCTTCTAGCTGTTGCATATAGATGTCTCGACCTTTTTCAAGGTACTTATTCAGAAACGTGATTTTGACATCCATCTGCCAGATCCGAATGTACTTAAGCATGCTTCAAGTGAGAAAGTCTCGTCATAGTCTACACCTTCTTTCTGACTATAACCTTTCGCCACAAACCTTGCTTTGAAAGTTGTAATTTCACCATTCGCTCTTAGCTTTCTTTTGAGTACCCATTTGTACCCTATGGCGCGATAGCCATCTGGAAAATCTGTTTTCTGGTATACATCCTTTGACGTTATAGATTCTATCTCCGAATCCATGGCAATCTGCCATTTGTCTGCATCTTTATTAGATACTACCTTGTCGTTCGTCCATGGGTCGGTATCATCTAGTCCATTTTCCGAGATCATGTCAAAAGACTCTACCATGAACATGTACCATTCTGGTTGCCGAACAACCATCCCACTGCGACGAGGCATCTGAGCTGTGTTAGTAGTTGGCATGGTAATCGTTGGTCCCATACCTTGCATTGATGGTAGTGTTAGTATTCCCTCACCTATTCTAGGCGGATTTACCAATACTTTGGGCTTTCCTGATGGAATCGCTACATTACCTCCAACCTCATGAAGTATAATTTCACTCTTGGACGACTTTCTAACTCTCAGAACAATAAAAGTAACAAACTTTTGTTTACCTGGAATATCCTACAAACAGCATCAGCTTACACCTACTTTCTACCTTATCAGGTTCCTTTGTCAGTACATACGCTGAACAACCCCAAACCCTCATTCTGGTCAAACATGTCTTTCTCCCATACTAGAGTTCTAGAGGCGTTTTAGGAAATGATTTAGAAGGTACCAGGATAAGCAAATAGGCCGTTGTCTCCAAGGTAAATCCTTAAAATGAAATCGGCAAGCTTGCACAACTCATCATGGACCTAACCATATCCAAAGGAGTCCTATTTCTTCTTTCTGCTATAGTATTTTGTTGAGGGGATCATGGTGTAGTCCACTGGGAACTAATCCCGTCGTTTGATAGGTTCTGCAAGTACTCGTTACTGAGGTATTCCCCACCACTTTCCGATCATACTGTCATGATAGTCTGGGCTAGCTTTTTTCTACTTTTTCCTGAACTCTTTGCTTTTATCAAAACATTCATCCTTGTAGCAAAGCAAATACACATATCCAAACCTGGATTAATCGTCAATAAACTTGACGAAGTACTCATAACCTCCACGAGCTTGCGTAGACATCGGTCCATATAAGTAAGAGTGGATCAATTATAACATATCCTCTGCTTGAGACAGACATGCCTTAAAATGCATGGTTGTCATTTTTCCTTCTATACAAGATTCACAGACTTGATGCGACACCGCTTGGAAAGATTCCAAGAGCCCATCATCCGCTAGTCTTTTGATCCTCTTTAGATTGATGTAACCTAGTCTCAAGTGTTAGAGATATGTTTGAACCTCATCGGAAAAAAACTCTCTCTTTAAATGATTATTTTTATTGGATGAGATTGCAACATTCATGGAAGATTTATGCATACAATTGATTATATGGAGAGAGTCAATCAGTTTTCCATGACAGATCACACCGTTATTCAAAATGATAGAAACACCACTATAAAAAATAACTGAAAATCCATCATTAAATAACTTGGAAACTGAAATTAGTTTTGCCGAAACATTGGCACATATAAAAAATATCTCAAAATCAAAACATTGTTCTCAAAGTGTAAAGTAAAGTCTCCAATGGCTACTGCTGAAACTTCTCTTCGTTGCCCATTGAGATGGTAACCTCGTCATGCATCAGCTGCCTCGTCGGCATGAACCCCTTCAAAGTATAACAAAAATAGTCAGTAGCTCCAGTATCCACTACCCATAAATGGGTAGAAACCGATGCTCAATATGTTTTCGTTAAAAATGCACATGACATACCTTGTCTTCCAGTGCCCGGCACTAGACAATTTACTTTTTCACTTCACTTGTGTTTGCATGGCGTGGTTGTGGCTTCTGCTTCTTCATCCTCATCTAGCCTTTCGAGCATGTCTTTAGCCTCAACAACTACCTTGTCAAAAGCTGACAAAGTTGGAGCTAACTCGAATGCCATGATGTCAGACTCTTCTTGCATCAGTACCCTGAGTAACTCAGCGAGGGGAAACTCGCGCTTGCCAGCTAGAAACTTGAAAAAATCATCAATAGTATTAGAGAGAGTTTAGGATAATGTTAATCTCCACCAGATCATTTATTTGTCCACCTCTCTTCCTATAATTTTTCATGATCATCACCATAGTCTTGAAATGAAGAATTACCGAACTGCCCTCAGTCATTTACTAAGAAACATGATCCTTTGTAAGATCATAACTGATAGTTCATCTCACCTTCCCATATACTTTCAAAATATCTCTACAAATCTCAACAACAGTTTGGAATTTCCTGTACTTGAGCCTTAATTCTCTAGACAGACTATTCATGATGAAGAAGTAAGGAAAATCATCAGAAGCTTTCCATCTATTATAGAATTGTTGCTCATAAACATAACCTTTCCAAGACTGAGGAACTTCAGGATCCATAGAAAGTACATAGGCATGGTTTGCAAAGGGGGGAATACTAATGAAGCAGTACTTCCACTCAGGAAAGTTTGGACCACTTAAAGGGTTCAGTGTTAAGAGCATTACAACATGAGTAGTAGACATCTCTGAAAACAATAAATTAAAGAAAAAATTAAAACATAATCGCAAACTATTGAAAAGATAAATATTGAAACCTTATGATAAAACAATATTCATGTTTCCTCCAATTCGCCCAAGTATTACTATTGCAAGCCACACATGTGGACGTTTACAACAAAACAATAGACGAGACTACATCTTTCAATTCCAGTCCATTAATTCCAACCCATGTCAGGGTTCTTTAGACAAATGAAATTAATAATCAGAGACTAACTAAGACCAGATTATCCTACTGAGCAGGGACATCACAAATGAGTTATACTCTAGTCAATATCTAAGTTAGCATACCACCAAAGCCAGCCCTCCCATATAAAGATCCATTAGGACACACCATGATCCTTTATAATAAGGTTGTCTTATTTAATTCAATCCCTAGAGAGATTATAAAAGTTCCATATGCAAGCTACACATGTAGACGTTTACGCATGAGCTCCCACTTGTCACATGAATTAAATGTTTGTTTTAAGAAATCCCATCTATTAGAACTTATGATTAATAAATTAAGTAAGCTACACTTGTAGACGATTACCTAATAAATTAACCACTTCCAATAGGGGATCCCTTTGTGGAGGTCTTATAAATAAACAACTTAGTAATTTTAACTTCATAAGGTTCAATTGCACAGATTATTTTATGTAGCCATATATTATAACATTATTATGATTCTAACATGCAAAGCATGAACCCCGAATTTATAGATATAATTTAATTACTTAAAATAAATCACATAAGCATGCATTAAATCTGTAAATAAAAGCATTAAATGTGCTCCTATTATCTACACCATGCTTGGATGCTGCGCAATTAATTAAACACATATATCATGTGAAACAAATAATAAAGCAAATAATAAATGTCCCCGTGGCCTCGTGATACAATTTAAAAATAAATCATATCTATTACACGTTGGATTTATTATACAGATCTTCGACTGGGCTCCCACTACTTGGAATGAGATCTAAATTTATTTTCTGAAAAATTGGACCTCCTAGATTTGATCCGTTAGAAAATAGGACAACCGGGCCTGTTAACTCATTGCGGGCCCGAGTACACATTGCAAGCCCGATAACCCACGAGAACATGGCCCGACGAGCCACCACCCTACGAGCACGAATTGGGCCTCTTCCTTAACTTCATCAAGATTCTCCAATGGAGTATGAATTAGTATATCTTCTTCCTTTGTCTCTTGACTTTGGCTTTGTATACCCAAAACTGGACTAGTAATGATAGTGAGTGTGACTGGAACATCGATCTCTTCATTTTCTTCAATGGGAATTTCTAAAAGTGTTACAACTCTCATATCCTCTTCTTTGGGTCTCTTGAATTGTAGCTATAATCGACTCACTTTCAGTCTTATTCTCTGATTGAAGTTGTTCTGACGAGAATTTACTAACTATTTGAGGCTCCTTCCAACTAACTTGATTTTGACATATATCTTTGCTATTAATCCTCATTTTCTTTAATTGATCCTAAATGTTAAATGTTATAAAGACCATGTCAAGCAAGCATTCGTAAGTTTGTAGCTCATCTACTCTTTCTCAGATTTCCTAATTCAATCCAGCAAAAAAAATTCCATTGTGGCTTCTGTATCCTCAATGACATTGGCTTGAATCATTGCTTCATCCATCTCTTTGTAGTAGTCTTCAACACTTTTAGATCCTTGACTCAAATCCTACAACTTGTAACATAATTGCCTATAGTACTAATTAGGTATAAAGTGTTTCCTCATAGTAACCTTCATTTCTTTCCAGATCATGATAGGCTGCTCTCGATTCCTATCTTTGTTAATCATTAATTGATCCCACCAAGTAAGATCATAATAAAAAAATCCCATAGATGCCAACTTGACTATCATATGTCCATATATTTTGTGACGATCAAATGTAAGCCTAATATTCCTCTCCCAATCAAGATATAGCTCATGATCATATCTTCCTTGAAATGACGGAATGTTCATATTTTGGTTGCCAATTTAATCATCATCTTGAATTCTTCCTTTTCCAATCTTATTAGTATTACGGTGATCCTCGAATGCATCAAGACGTTGATGCAACATCTCCATCCCCGAGTTCGCCATCATTCTTATGTCAGATTTAAAAACCTTCATCATATAGCTCATCTAAAGTTTAGCATCATCATCTTTATCCTCATGCTCAGTTTTAGCCATTCTGCATAGAAGTTTGTTTGGACAAAGAGAGTATGCTTCACCACCTCACAAGCTCTCGTGTAGCACACAACGCTCGTGTATCACTCAAAAAGTATGGCATTATCAACCCATTTGTGAGATAATTATGGATGAAAGATGATATGATAGGTATGGATAAATACGGATGAGATATATATGGATAAATATAAATGAGATATATGGATAGATATGAATGATATAGATATATATAGATGTGATAAAATAGTTATTGATAGATATGTATGAGATAGATAAGGATAAATATGAGATATAAATGGATTGATATTATTAGATATGGATAAAATATGTGGATAGATATTAATAGACATGGATAAAATAAGAATAAATATGGATAGAAAGATATAGATAAATATAAATAGATAAACATGATATGGATATGGATAAATATTGAAGATTTTAGATATATTAAGAGGAAAAAAAATAAAATACTAATTATAATAAATAAAAAATGGAAATTATAATAATATTAGTTAAAAAATGAAAATAATATTAAAAATAATGAGAACAAAGTAAAAAAGATCAAAAATAGACAAGAGTGAAAAAATAAATAAAACGGACAAGACACAAAATTGAACCAAAAGGAAAAGGAAGACATGACCTGGCTCTAGATACCAAAATGATATAATCCTCATGGGAAGGTTAAGTTTCTAACCCAAAATTAACGAAAAATTATCGGACGTTGAAGCAAATGGAACTGATATGATGGGGAAATTTAGAAACTTTGAAGTCGACCCTCAAAGAATCGTAGGCAAGGATGAAATGAACCCCTACAACCCAATAAGAAACTCGCCTCAACAACACTGAATATGGTGAAGAAGCCACAAACGGATGTAAAAGTTCGGTTGATAAGTCAATATTGAATTTCAAGTTACTTCACAGAAAATATGAAGCCTTATTATAGGGGAAAAATCAAATCTAATCCTAATCAAACACGGAAATCAAATCAAATCCTCACAGATCTAGAACTCAAATCTTGCTAAAACTCAAATATAATAAATATCCAAGATATATCAAGACAAATCAAATCTTCTCTTTTCTTCAATAATATCTTGTGTTAGGATTATAGTTATAGAAATCCTTCCTTACTTTTGTGTTCTGGTGGGTCAAAGATTGTATGCCATCTTAGTCAATTTTTTAGAGTCTAGAGTTTTAAATTGTAATCCTTGTATGGGATTGAATTGATTTGTAATACAATTTAGGTTGAAAATCGAGCAAAGGAGAATGCTCGAGAACTGACTTCTACATGCCTGAAACTTGGTTTCCACCAAGTATAGCCTTAACCTAAAACTGAGATGGAGCACTCAGTTTAAGGTCTACCATACGGACAAGGAGAAGTCAGTATAAGGGCTTCCCCGTACTGACTAAGGAGAAGTCAATATGAGGGTTTTCCATACTAATCCAGAGAAATCAGTATGAGGGCGTTTACCATACTGACTGTGGACAGTCATTATGAGGATTTACCATACTGACCTAGGGAAGTCGGTATGAGGGCTAAGCCGTACTGACTTTCGTAAGTCACTAAGAGAGCCTCTACCTTTAAAGAACGAGCTATTTAAAAGATATTGAAATTCAGTCAGACTTAGGCATTTCAAATATGCCCAAGTGTAAGTCAGTACGAGGTTATCAAAATCTGGGTTCCTCGAATAGAGAACTTAGTCTGACATAAAGTTAGTGTATGGTACACTGACGTAGCAGTAGAGCAGGTCGCAGACCTAAGGCATGGGCTATGATTGGACAATATCTTCCATGATTTAACATCTGGATTTATGTGTCTAATAGGTAGAAATTCAAAATGCCTTGAGGAAATCTTCTATAAAATGGTCCGCACCTCAACCTTAAAACGGTTAGCGCAAACATCACCGAGAAGAACTATCAATGCCTAATCATACAAGGTTGAGACAACTCTGAGCTACGAATCGTAAAGTCTTCATACGATAAAAAAGATCTCTCTTTCTCTACAAACTGCCTAAGTTTTCGTGTTTCCTTACACGAGACTTGAGTCACCGACTCAAGTTTTACAGTGCTAAATTTTCCAAGCACGAGGCTGAAGCTGTAAAGCTGAAGCACTTCTTTGGTGAATATATCTTCCTAAGATATATTCATAGCAGTCAATTTCCTAGTCTGTATTTTGATTCTCACGGGCGTATGCCAACCACCTGAATTCTGAGAAGAACGATTAAACATCCAACCTATTCTAGGAAGAAGTAGTAAACATCCAACCACCAGAAAGGAGGCTGTGGGGTGCGTCCCCACTTTAACATGAAGACTGAGTCTGCAAGGAGTTCCAAGGCGGGTGCCACAGCTGACCGGAGGACAGAGGTGGCAACGGACTGTACATAGATTGTAAGGAGGTTAAACTCTGTGTGTTCTTTACTACTTTCTTGCATACCTGCTCTGTTTTTTTGTTTCACATACTGACTCTTAAAACCTTCAATACTTGTCCAAGTTTTTAAGTGTATTATATACTGTAAAACTGACTTAATTGTAACAGAGACCTAAGCTTAAGCTTTCTACACACAAAACTGAATTTACTCTATTCATGCGAACCAGTGCAACTGTCTTTTAATACTTTCTCTTTATACACAAACCTTCCGCTGCACAATTTTGCATTCTAATTTTGGGACCAACAAGTGGTATACACAAACCTTCCGCTGCACAATTTATGTTGAGTCACTTAGGACCAAATCTCTGCTATTCTGCACTTGGTTCTATTTTCTGCCCTTGGTTTCTATTTTGTGTGTTTAAGCTCAAGTACTCAGAGATAGCTCAGATTACAAAGCTTCCAAAGTACTCATCAGAGAATTTTTGGATATGGAAGAAACGCTCATTGATCATGCTGAAAAATGTCCACCCAGAAATGGCAGAGGTTCCATCTATCCGACCACTGAAGATCGCCAAGGTGAATACTCAGCTCGGAGGAGCAGAAGGTCAAGAGATAGTGGTAAGCTTTATGCAGAGTGGACAAACGACGACATAGTTCGTTTTTAGCTGGATTCAATGGCCATGGAGCTCATTCTTCTATACTTACCGGAGCCACTGGTTGTTGAAGCTTTAGAGCAGAACAACGCAAAAAAGATGTAGGAACTTCTTGGCACCCTCAGCCAAGAAAGAACTTAAATGAAGTGAAACAAGCTTCAAAATTGTGTAGATAAGTATGAATCTTTTCAAATGCTTCCTGGTGAAAGTGTCAAATCAAAGCAAGCTAGATTCAATGCTATTATTTGTTAACTGAAAAAACATGGGGAGAACATATGAGATTGCATATATGAATGCAAAAATTCTCTCCAAGATGCCCATGGAGGACTGGTTTGTGAAAGCCACCAGCTTGAAGGAGAAAGATCTCTCCAAGATAACGACCAAGAACGTGTTCGCCCAGCTCCAAGAACATAAATGGGACATACAAATGGCAAACAGATATGAAGTAGGGCGATGTGTCAGCACATATCCAGAAGGAGATGCTATCTTTTTTTTTTTCAAAAAGGGAGTTCAAGAGAAGGCCTCAAAAGCCTTACCCAGCTGACAGATCTTCCAGACAGACGTCCACATCAAAGTCAGCACCCACACCATCCTACCAGAAGAAGGATGAAGAGAGCACATTTGAAGAGCTTGAGGAGCAGATGAGGAAGCTGGCAAAACTTCTTGAGAAAGATAAAGCCTAGAAGGAAGGTTCGCAACCCAGCGAACTGATGTTCAACGAGAGACCTCCCAGAGGTTGCTTTGAGTGCAACTCTCCAGATCACCTCAAGTATGAGTGCCCACTAGTTTCTAAGGAGGAAAGGGAGCGCTTGAAGAGGGTGTTCGTGAAGAAAGCCTTCATAGAAGCTGTAAAGGCCATGCTTTCCAGAACTGAGGTGCCAGACATCTCAGACAATGAAGATGGCTACTACACATCAGATGATGAGGCAGTGGAGGAAGCCATCTTGGTGTTGATAGGAAAGCTCGGAGAAGAGTAAGAAACTAAAAGAGAGTCTACTATTTCGGTACACATTTCTAACTCAGTTTCTATTCCTATAGCTTGCATAGAAGACAACTCTAAATCCTATTGCTCAGATTTAGAGGATGTTACTCTTGAAGCTTTAAATAGAGAGTTTGCTAAGTTTTATGAGTTAAAAAATGTCTTGGCATGTGAAAATGCTTTACTGAAACTGAAAGTTTCAAAACTGACTGAGGAGATCCAAGGATCAAAGTTAGTAAGTGAAGATCTAGCTAAACTTAGAGAAGAGCATTCTACATTACTTGAATCATTTAAATCTATTTCTGAAGAATGCGCATCTCAGAAACTGAAATTGCTAGTGATCATAAACTTATTTGTACACTTTGCTCTAGTACTAACAAAGTTTCAAAAACTCTAAGTTTACAGAGACATTCTTCTGATAAGTCAGGTTTAGGCTTTAGAGAGAATACTATGAGCAATCAGGCTTCTAATTCCGAAACAAGGAATGTCTTGAACCATCACTTTTGGAAGAATTCCAGTTTAGAAGACAAGTTGTTAGGCAAAGGAGTAGTCAGCTAAGACAAAGACTCCTTAGAGGCTAATCAGGACACAAGGGGACACTCAGTTTCAAAACTGACACGACACCCAAGTCTGGAAAAATATTGACTCATAAGTCAAACAAACCTGAGATGAAGCCCTTTAGGCCTAGGAAATGGGTTGAGCAAAATGGTCCTAACATAAGGAAACTCACCTCGATAGCTAAAATTGTACTTTGCAGAAAGTCAATTTCATTTTCGCATTCTAGAAATCCAAAGCTCCAAACTCATAATTCATATGAGAGGAGAACTTATCCGTATAGAAAGAACATCTATACGAGGAATAAGTCCAACATATTCTCTACTTTTAGGACTAGGAAAACTTGATATGTGTGTAAAATAACCTATTATTCGATGTGTGTGCATGATTGTTTGTGTCCATTATACACCCATATCATATGTTTTTCGCCTGTTTTTGTCTCGTTTTCATGGTTTATGGTGTTTGAGTTGTGTAGGGATAGACAGAGCATATTTCATCAACTTTGACCAATTTTTGGTGAAACTGACCCAGGTGAGTTTCTAGTGCTGTAAATACAATCCTCGATGAGCAGATAAGGAGTAGTAGGGATGATTTCATAGCCAAATCCCGGTCCGGACAACTTTGGATATTGTCGAGATTTGCCTCTGTCTGGCTCATCTCAACCGAATCCATGTCTAGCTCGATCGAGCCCAGTCGATCCTGATCTATCCTAGGCGATCCCAATCGAGCTATTCTAGCAGTTTTTTAGGTTTATATGATCCCGATCGAGACGATCTCATTCAGGGCGATCTCTGTGGCTGCTAACTTAATATAAAAGGGGGGAAACACAAATTGGAAGGACTTTTGGCAGAGAATGGATGGTTACTCACTCAAATTACACCTCCCATCTATGTTAAACATCAATTGAAGAGCTTCAAAGGCAAATCCAATCAAATTGATGAAGGAATGAAGATTTAGAGTGGAGATCAAGATCAAATCAAGTCGATTGGGGAAAATCTCTTATTTAGCTCTCTCTTGTAATGGCTAAGTTTGGTATTTGCTTTCATTTGAGCCAATTAAGATATGTGTGGCTAAAATCTCTTGGATGTTGGATTGAACAAAGTAGTGGATAGTTTTGGTTGATGATTTGATTGTTAACCCCTTTCTATTTTATTAAGGCATGCTAGATCTTGTTTCTACTCAAGTAATGTAGATTAGAGTCAGTTACATGATACTTGACACAGAGATTACAGCCAATACGCGGGTTAAAGTGTAGTTAATAGTGTGGTCTTAGTGTGACTTGATCCAATCCCTGTGCAGAGGAAGCACATAGGTTGAGAATTCACGAGCCTTTGGGAGTGTAGTAGAATTTGACAACGTAACGGTTCAATAATTTTAGTGCATCTACGATTAGTTCGCCGGTACAAAGGGGATTAATCATTTTCATGTGAATTGACCATCAATAGAGAGATTAAATTGTGTTTACAACATTCAATTACCCAAAATTGCTCACTACGTAGTTCTATTAAACATCTTACTTTCTCTATATTATGAACATTGATTGTTCTTGTTTCTACCAATTGTGGAAGAGTTTGAGGTGTGTTTTTGAAAGTGAAAATTATGATGAATGCTAGTTTACATTTAAGTTTGGTAATTGTTGCTAGCACTTAGTTTAATTTCATTGCTTAGTTAGAAGAAATACGATACGATTCTTCACCTAGATATAACTCTTCACACAAGTATTCGGTAATCTAGTGGGCGAACCGAGCAAGAACCGGATTGATACATTTATTCTTGTAGTACACTAGGGATTCAATTGATCTTCTTAGTTGAGTTTTTGGTGTGATCAAGTTTTGGCGCCATTGTCGGGGACTTGATTGATTAGGTTACTCGATATTAGATAAAGTGTGAAGCTTGTAGTCTAGGTGTTTGCTATTTTGTTTGATTGATTGATTTCTATTATTTTGTTTGATTATGTTAAGTTGTTGGTTTGTGATTGGTGCTGGGTTGGATCTTTGTAGGTGTTGCATGATCACGAGATCCAAGGCTCGCTTGCTAGGAGAGCAAAAGTTTTGACAAAGAGTTGAAAGAGTTGAGATTGAATTCGAGATGGAAAATTGGCATGAAGACACGGGGAGGATTGATGAGCTTGAGAGGAAACTTGAGGAGATGAGAACTTTGATGAGTGAGAGGAATGAGCCAAGGAGGCCTCTACAAAATCTTTTCCGGCCTCAAAGAGACTAGGCCACGGGAAGATTCCATTTGGGGGTCAATGCGACCTAATTTGAAATCAAGGCACAACTCGTGCAAATGATTCAAAACAATCTATAAGGTGGCCATGCAATGGAGGATCCTAACGCCCATATCTCGCAGTTTCTTGAGATTACCGACACCATCAAGATAAATCAAGTACCTCAAGACCATATCCAAATGACATCGTTCTCATTCTCTCTTAGTAACGAGGCGAGACACTAGTTTGAAGGACTTGATAAGTCAAGAATCACTACTTGGGAGGAGCTTCGAGAGAAGTTCTTATTTAAATTTTTTCCTCCGAGCCGTACTTTGAAAAGGATACCCGATATTACTTCATTTGGGAAAAGATATGATGAGCCTTTCTATAACACTTGGGATCGTTTCCGTGATCTAATCCGAAGGTGTTCGAGGCATGGCTTATCTAGAAGCCAACAAATATGATAGTTTTATAGGGGTCTAAATTACGAGACCGAGGTGATGATGGATGCTTCCTCGGGGGGTTTATTCCTCGATCAAGTGGAAGACGAGGCTTGGAGATCTATAGAGAAGATGGCGGAAAATAGTTACCAATGGCCCAAGGAGAGGAAAGACTATAGAACAGTGAAGTCGGTAAATGAAATGAAGGAGAGTGATGAGTTGAAGGAACAATAACCATGATGCAAAAGAAATTGGATTTCTTGACTAACTCGGGTGGAAGAAGGAATGAGATGGTGTTGATGAAACAAGAGGAGATGTATCCGGAGAATATAAATTTTTTCAACCAAAGGACGGGGTACAACATCAACCTTGTCCCCTATAATCAACCGGGTAACATGTACTATCACCCTTCTAATCGGTTACATACTAATTGCTCCTATGTCAACCCAAACAATGCTTTAAATCCTCCAATACAATTAGAGAATGGGGGGAGTAGTGGCCAAGGAGGATATATGGGAGGAGGAGGTAGTAGACACGAAAATCATGAGGCAAGGAAAAATATGAATGAAGAAATGGACAAGAAGTTTGAGAAATACGATGGAATGCTATCTGAGATACAACTTCAAATTTCCTCGATAACAAAGCTATTGAGCGGGAAACATCACGCCGGTAAGTTTCCGAGTGATACGGAAATTACCTAAAAGAAGAGTTGCAGTGTTGTGAATGAAGAATGAGGAGAAGAGGAGCAAGTCATGGTGATAACTCCAAAGTTGGAAAATGTGGAAGTTGAAATTGAACAAAAGGTGGTGAATGGTGAAGTGGTCGAGAAGGTTCAAGATGAAAAGGTGAAACAGGAGAGTGTGATTTAACAGGAAGAAGTCAAATTCTTAGACTACATCAAGAAAGGTGACATCGAACTGCCACTTCAATAAGAAATTCAATGGGTACCATTATTAGACGAATTGATTGAAGATGTGTTGAAATCGGTGAGTGGTTTGCATGAAGAAGAATCAATGGAAGACGAATGGAGTGAAAGAAATGAAGCAAGAGGAGTGAGAAAGATATCAAGTAAGAAAGTTGACATCGGGAGCTTTGTAATAAGTTGTAAGATTGGGGATACAAAAGTGGACAAAGCCTTTTGTGATTCCGGGGCAAGCGTCAACATTATGTGTTCGATTTTGTTCAAAGAATTGGATGCTGGTGAGTTGAAACCAACCAGTCATGTCCTCCAAATGGCTAACCATGCAATCTTTTGCCCAAGAGGATTGTGGAGGAAGTGAATGTGGAAGTCTTTGATTTTACCTTCCCGGGGGATTTCTTGGTTGTTGATATGAAGAACAATGGGCGACCATTCTTACATTCGGCAGACGCCCTATTTGACATGAAGAATGGGGATCTTACCTTCCAATATAAAGGAAAGAAAATGGTATTCTCGTTACCCCCGAAGGTGATGGAAGATGTGAAGGAAGGAAGGACATTATAGAATGAAAAAAGAAAGAGGACTTAGGCTGAAAAAGTAGTTAGAACGAAAAGATGGAACGATTGTGAGATGGTTACTATGGACGAAGATAATGAGGAGTATAATGATCCGGGGGATTATTTTGAGCAAGAAAGAGGAAGAACGAAGAACGCAAGGGGTGAAGATGAACCATCTCAGAGTGCAAGGAGGAAGCTTCTCTTGCCGGATGAACCTAGGCCTATGGATCGAGGTTTGAGTTTCAGATCTTTCCCTAGTGATCATGATTGAAGTTCATGAGGTAAGAAGTCAAGCTAATGACTATGAAGAAGTGCTTGTTGGGAGGCAACACAATTGTGATTGCTTTGGGTTATTTTGGTTTTGAATAAAGGTATAGGGTGTTAGTTTAGTTTCTTTTGGTTGTTTTGATGATTTGGTTGAAGCATGGTTGATCTATTGATGTTTTTGCCGACTTAATGTTGCTTTTGTGATTGAAGATTTGAGTTTGGAGAAGTGCAAGTTCGGATTTTAGCTTAAAATGTTGAAGGAATGAAGCAGTGGAGCTAAAAAATGGAGAAGAATTTCACCCCAGAGCAAATTAGATCGACCCAGCTCATGGAGGATCGACCGAACTAAAACCCTTTGCTGGAAAGAGGAGAATCATGACCAAACCCTACCCTTTGTTGCTGAGTTTTTGGTCGATATGGGTCGGGAAATTCAAATTGGTTGGATAGAGCAAAAGATCGACCGAACCTGCCTGCATTTTGGTTGATCCCTAAGCAAATTTAAAAGGGGATCCAGGGCTCATTTCGCCCCAACTCGATTTCTGTCAAAATTTCACTTCCAAAATTTATTTCTTGCCTTGTTGCTCTATTTTGTGCGATTCTTACCCTCTATTATTGATCATGGCTAGCAAGAAAGCTCATGGAGGTTCTTCTTAATCCGGAAGCCGTCACCCCTAAAATTTCACTGATGAAGAGTATGCTCGTTACAAGATTGTGGTGGAAAAGAGCATTGTGGGCACGAGGTACCCCTACAAAGAGACATTGGAGGCCTTGGGACTTTGGGAAGATGTGTGGAATCTTTTCTAGTGCCTTGGTTGGAAAAGTACGTTACGGGGATATGGGCTGCATACATGGAGCTCGCCATAGAGTTTATGGCTACGATTACGGTAATGAAGGGCACTGGTAGCATTCCCATCTCCGCTGCTTTCAAGGTTAGATGTCGAGAGTATATACTTTGTTGGCAAGAACATAATGTTATCTATGGTAGTGATGAGGATTCCTTATTTGTGCCTGATAATGTGAATATTGCTGAGTTTTGGGAATACATTTCGAGGGTTAAAACTGAGGGTATATTTCATATTAAGTCTTGAAAAGAATCTATGATCAAGAATCTTATTATTCATAACACTCATAAGGTGGTAGGGGGTCAGTTTGTGGAAGGTATAAGTCTGGGAATGTTTTGTTGTGTGAGATGAACATGTTATGTGCTTTGTTGAATGATTTGAAATTCTCTATTGCTGGTGTCGTTATGGATGCATGGAGTCGAGTGGAAGTCTTGAAAACCCCATCTCTTTCTGCTGGGGGAATGCTTACACATATTTTTAGGCATCTTCGTATTCCTTTATCTGGTACTTTTGCTCCTGGTTTACCTTTGGATGCTGCTTCCCTTGTTGCTAGAAAATTTTTGGTTCCTTCCCGCCGTGGCGATTGTTATTATTATAGGTTTAGGGATAAGATGATTGAGTTTCCCCATTCGGGGTTAACTGTTGTGGATAACATAGAGGATCACTGCAATTGGTTGATGAATACTAAAGCTCATCTGGATTTTGCTGGAATTTTAACAAGCACTGGATCGTTCCGTTCCAACAAGTTCTTGGATCAGCAGCAGCAGACCAGAGATGGAGGAGCAGGGTTGTTGGTCCCGGATTATCAGGGTATAACTTGGCAGCGGAAAATGTGTTAAATCGTTTCTTGCGCTCTGCTGGTTACTCAGCTGACTGGGACCTTGTCAGCTGGTAAGTCAACTGGCACTCTGAGTACTCAGCTGACTGGCGACTGGCTCGTCAGCTGATAGCTCAAGACTTAGAATGTTTTTGGCCTTGTTTGCACAGTTATATCAGTTTTCAGATATACACCAGCACTTGAGTGCTGGGTTTCAAATCAGTATGAAAATGCAGAAAGCTGATAAAGATAAAAGGATTTTATAGTGGTTCGATCAACTGATCTACGTCCACTCTCCAGTCATAGCACTGGAAATTTCACTAAGAGTAATCGGGTACAAGCGTCCTACGATCTATCTCTAGCTGGTGAATGCCTCGTCCACCAGTTCACTAGATCAACCGCTCCCGGCCTTGTCCTTCTTCAACTCTGATCAGCTGGTGGAGTGCGAGCACGTCACTTCAACCTCCACAGCTTCACTGGGTGTTTAGTTCTCCCAAGAACGTGTCTTCTCAATACGGCAAAAGCCCGTAATAACTCAGGTGCTGGCTGGCACAAGAGCTGCTGTGAACTTCCTCAGAAGAGGAAGAACACCAATGAGATCTGTAACTTACAAGCTGGAAGCTTGAAGTCTCGTGTTTGAATAGATCAACACACGGATAGCCTTTAGAAAGGCCTCGAAAGTTTTGCTTGCTTGCTTGAGCGTAATAAATTTTCAGTCTTTCGGTAGGTCAAGAGTATTGAATGTTGATGAAGCAAGCGTCTTAAATGTTGGTAGCTCCGACCTATTTATAGACGCATGATCTCATTCAAATCTTCTAGCCGTTTGGACTCATCCGAAAAAGGTCTCTGTCCTCGCATGTCCTTCTGACGGCGGCAGGTAGGGATTTCCGGAAAGCGCCATGCTTTTGTCCACTTTATCTGACATTGATCTCTTTATGTCAGAACGGCACTATTCGTCAGTACGAGGAATCGGAACTGGTGTCTTGAACTGATAGACTTTAAGGTATCCTCCCTTAAAGTCATACTTTGTCAGTTTATTCCTCAGACGAATCTTCTTTTTGTCTCTAAGACTCTGGGAGAGCGAATCTTGAATTCTGCTGGTAACATCCGACTGGTAGAACATGCTGGTGATCTTTGTGCTGGCAAGTCTCTGCTGGTGACTTGCGTTGGCACAATCTAAGTCTACCAATTTGTCTGATGTTAACTCTTGGAATCTCCCATGACTGGTGGCTTCACCGCTGGTGAACAGTGTCAGTGAGAACACCTATTCTGCTGGTGAGTTTTGTCAGCCGCCTGCTGATGAAAACCTTCCCAACTGGTGAACAGTGACCAGCCAGTAGCTCTTCTCATGCTGGTGAACAGTGTCAGCACGAGTCTTGTCAGTCGCTTGCTGGTGAGACTTTTCTCAACTGGTAAGTACATCTCATGCTGGTGAACAGTAGCCAGCATGAGTCTTGATCAGCTGCGACTTACAACTCAAAAGACCTAAACAGGACTTTACATTTGAGATCTAGAGCTATCTAGAGACAACTGACGCTGGTAGGACTTAGGATTTGATCCACCAAAACACCAAACTAGAATCTAAACAAGTAGCTACTGGGGAGAGGAAACTTAGCCAAATTTCCCAACAATTTCCCTCTTTTTGGTGCGATCAAAGCCTAACCAGTGAGCACTCAGCTGATGAGGAAAGTTACAGAAAATTTCAGGGTTTTACAATTAAGCCTATCAGATCTAAACCCATGAAACCACTTCCTTACATCAGCTCTAACTAAAAAATCTTCCCCCTCAAACAAAGAGGGATATTGCTCGTTTAAAATATGAGAATTGAGATCAGAGCAAAAAGATTTAAAGTGTGTGATACGAGTGCTGGTGCTGATTACACTGGAAGTGTAAGTTCAGCTGGTAAGTAAATACTCAGACAATTTGTTGGACAATGAGGAATTGTCATCAACTTGTCAGTAGTCAATCCATTAATATGTTGCAGTTACAAGTACAGGATAGAAAACTGACTAGTCTAGAGATACAAATACTTACAACAAAATGAAGAAGCTAGACTATGGCTGAGAAGATGATCCTGGTGATTGAGTTCTGCTGGTTAAGGACCTCAGGATCTCGGTGAGCGCTGCCATATCTTGTCTGCTCTTCTCCCTTTCCTCAGCAGCTATCCTCCTCTCCTCTTCAGCAAGACGGGCTCTCTCAGCCTCAGCACGTGCTCGCGCATTTTCCCCCTCTTGGATCCGCGCCAAAAAGGAGGACACTCCAGCTGTGAATGACTCCATCTGTTGAGTCATCTCGGATCGGAAGCTGGCGAAGCGCTGGTCCATCCTGGCATCAATGATTGCAAGAAGCTGCGCAGGGGGATGGATCTCGGAGATTGGCTGTGCTGATACTTCAATGGAAGAGGAAGGTACATTAGTTGCGGAAGGAGCCGCTGCTGGTTCAGATGCAGTTGATATTTCCATCGGGGCTGGCTCCTCCGCTGGCACTGCAGCTGCTACTGGTGCCTCTGCTTGTACATCAGCTGCTGCTGACTCCTCTACTTGTATGTCAGCTGCTGGCTCTGCTACTGGAGCTGGCTGGACTTCTTCAAAAACGGGTGGGGCTGTGAAATCCACCACTTGCCAGTCCATATGATCAGGGACGAGATCGCCCGAGACAATAGGAACAGGAGGGACGGCAAGGGTCAGCCACAAACCACTAGAAGGATCCTCCTCCACAATGTGGTCTACCAGCAAGGCGCAGGCAGCCATGTCGAACAGGATAGCATGGTAGGGAGGGATCCTCGGGAGGGTAACCAGCACTTTGAGGCGTCGGAGCGCGTACGTCAGCTGGTACCCCCGACTGGTGACTCGGAACTGGAGGAAAGGTAACTTGACCTTTTTCCGTGGCGGGAGGCCGGAGCTTCCAGTCAGCTGCCTATACTCTGCAATCTTCAGCAAGCGGCGCTTGATCCTCCTTGTAGACAGCTGCTGGGGGCACTCAGGATCAGTGCCCATGAAAGCATTAGCCCACTCCTCCTCCGCTCTCCACAGTCAGCAGGCGCTGGCATCTATCAAAAATCTGCCACCTCCGGAACTCCAGACATAGTTCCGGATCCACCCTCCAGAGCCTTCGGTAGCTGGATATCATCTCGTCATTGACGGCATTTTCCACCTCCACCGTGATGTTCTCAGCATACTCATAGAGAGTGGAATTGTAATATTCCACTGGCTGCAGGGGCAGGCACCAGTCAGAGATTCTGGAGGCATATACCGACTGGTGGGGGAGTCCGCTGAAGGGTATGATGTTGAATGCAGATGGCTCTGGCACTCTTGAGTTATGAAATGCCATCTCCCCGCACTGCTCCCACCGGTGCACCCCTGTCACTCGAGCCTGGAAGGTATCCTCATCAACCAGTTGATGCTCTTGGATGCAGAGCATATAAGGGCGCCTTTCAGTTCGTGCACGCCTAACTGGTGGTGTAGAGAATGCTGCTGGTCGCCCGGAAGTTGATGTCGAGGCATCTGTGGATCGGGGGCGACTGGCAGGATGATGAGCCTTATCATCAATGTCTGGGAACAGATCCCTTGGCTCCATCCTCTGCACCATTGAGTAATGACTCACCTCCGCAGCTGGCTCCTCAGCCCTTGGTTCCTCTTCATCCTTGGATTCAGAACTGACATCCGAGAAACTCGCCAGTTGTACCGGGGTGGTCGCCCGCTCTTCTTCTACTCCACAGGCACCCCCTTGCGCGGCCAGTGGGTCTTCCGCAGCTCCTCCACTGGCTTCCCCTTGCGCAACCAGTGGGACGTCCTCACCTCCACCAGTAGCTTCCTCTTTCTCCTGGTACTGGTCCACGATAGACATAATGTCTTCGTCAGCACCCATCACCAGCAGGCGTTCAAAGATTTCTTCAGGTAGGAGCTCGCCTGGTGGGGCTGGTGCTGGTCGGCCGGCACTTGAGATTTCGAGCGCTTTTCCTTTGCCCTTGGCCGCCAGTCTCATCTGTTCTGCCAGCTCTGCCTGGCGCCTGGCCTCTGTCTCTGCCTTGATCTTGGCAAACCTCTCATCCCTGGCCGCCAGCTCCGCCTCTCTCTTCTGCTGGTCGGCCAAGGCCTTCAGCCTTGCCTGGGCTTGCTTCCTCCTGACTATGGAGGCTTGCTGCTCCTTCTTCGCCTGCTCCACTAGCTTTTGAGCTCTGGTCTGGATTCGCTTCCTCTTGCGAGTCATCCTTTCGAGGGTCTCCTCCTCAGTCAGTCCCAAGACGGACTTCTTGACTGGGATGGAGATCTTCCCAGACTCAGGGTCATATGCAACAGCTGATGGTGGCTGCTGGTGCTGGGAAATCTTGGGCTTCTTGTGGGATGGCTTCTTGGTGACTGGTACCAGTTGTACGTCCCGTGGGTGGATACCAGTCGCCTCAGCCACCGCGCCTTCCATGGTTTCGAATAGAGACTCCGTCTCCAGCTTCCTCTTCAGCTGAGCTCTTGCCTCATCAGTCAGTGGGAGAGCCACAGCTGGGACTTGCTCTCCCAGGTCTTCTGAGTCCTCCTCAGAAACGACCTCAGCAGGGTCCACTGCTGACTTCCCTTTCAGCCTTCGTGGCTTTTTGTAATCTGGGTGAGGCAGCTTCGCCTTCGTGGCTGGTATGAAGTCGGAACCAACCAGCTGTTCCCCCTGATCCACGCCATCACCCAATTCCATCTCCAGGATGTGGCTGATCCTCAGCCCGAAGGATACGGCGTGGGCAAATCTCCCTTCCGTTGGCACGATGATGTTCCGCGCCACATTCTCCAGCAACCTGCCAAAGAAAAATTCGGCCCAGTTGCCCTGAATTCCATCCACCAGGGCACACATCACGGAGAACTTCTGCAGGCTCAACTCGGCGTACGAGCCGACTTCGCATTGAAGCATGCGAACCACAATATCGCACACCATTTGCCAGTACTCCTCCATCTCTGATTTCTTCATGCCAGTCCGGAAGGCGGTGACTTCTGGCTTCTTCCACTGCGCCCACCTCCTCCGGAATTCCACCGTATCATCCTGAAGATACGTGGCCACTTCTTCTCCTTCATTCCTCAGTCCAAAGAGATCGGCGAGGTATTCCGCGGTGACGGTGATCAAGTGACCAAAAACGGAAGTTGTGAAAGACTTCCTGTCGTCAGCTATCACGGCCCGAGCGTAGAACTCGGCTACCATGTGTGGATGAAAAGTTTGGGGTGTCGCCGTCAGGTACTGCCGGAGCTCTTCTCGGTCAATCATCTCCATCAGCTCCTCCCCGAAATTTTTCAGGGCCAATTTCGCATTCAATATTTTCTCTTTCTGGACCTGAGCAGCCCTAACCTGCGCGTTTGAGAGCTGTCCCCAGGTCGCCGGCCTGTTCAACTGAACCAGTCGGGCGAATGGATATGTGTAATCGATATCTTCAATCTTCACTATGCCAGTATATGTTGGCATATGGGCTTCAGCAAGGGGTAGGTCTGGTGAACCAGGCTGGGATGATGTAGATGTAGATGGAGGGTTATCAGTTGTAGGTGGAGGGTTATTAGCTGTAGGTCGAGAAGATGATGCCATGACTTCAGAAATATTCAAGTTTCAGAAAATCTCAAGGGAAGATGAGAGAATTTGAAAGTAGGGTTCTGAAAGTAGGGAAACATAAAGGTTAACCCGAAGGGAGTGATCGGGTATTTATACTCGGCCCATGCAGGATCAGACGTCCAGAATCAACGCTCAGCAAGCGAGGATCGACGGTCATCAGCAGGCCCGGTTCCCTGTGCGACGTGCGCGGTCGTGCTGACGTGGGCTACGCCGTGGGGCTGACGTGGCACGCAGCGATTGGTGGCACCCAAACGTCGGACTGCGCAGACACTGTGCACATTACATGTGGCATTAAATGCCGCATTAAATTCTGAGGGCTGTACACGCAAGTCGGATTTGAACAATCCCGCCTTTTCTGATACAGCTGGGACTCAACTGGTCATCAGTAGTATAACTGGTCAACAGTTATATGCCAGTTGAATACTTCCCCCTGTCAGCATGGCCTCCTTACCAGTTGACAACTGGTACTTACGACTGGCACCCGAGTCAGTCGTAGGAAATCGCCAGTTGTCTGCTGACAACTCGAAGGATAAGAAAATTGAGAGTTTGGACTCAATTTTATTCCGCGTCATCTTCTCTTCAAGAAATCCACTTCTTATCATCGCTTGAAATTGGGAGCTGGGACCCAATTTCGCTTGAACTGATTGTTTATGCTGGCAAATTGAAATGAGAGCTGGGACTCATTTCCTTAGACAATTAAGGAATAAGTTCCGCCAGTAGTAACCATCAGTGAGCTAGAGATACCACTTGAATGAAAACAACTAAGAGCTTGGACTTAGTCGTAATCAGCATCCTTCTGAAGACCAAGAACAGAATGAGAGCTGGGACTCATTCTTCCTCAACACTTGGGCTCGCATCAATCTCTTGAAGACCGAGTTTGATGCACAACTCCTTGAATCTTGCTTCTGGTAGTGGCTTGGTGAAGATGTCAGCCAATTGATCTTCAGTTCTGATGTAGTCCACGCTGACATCCTTCTTCTCGACATGATCACGTATGAAGTGATGTCGAATATCTATGTGCTTGGTTCTAGAATGGTGAACCGGATTCTTCGTGATGCACATAGCGCTGTTGTTGTCGCAATAGATTGGAACACAGCCAGTGTCCACTTCATAGTCCTCCAGTTGTTGCTTGATCCAAATAATTTGAGCACAACAACTGGCAGCGACAACATATTCAGCTTCAGTGGTAGATGTAGCAACTGAGTGCTGCTTCTTGCTAAACCAACTGATTAGCTTATGTCCGAGAAACTGACACGTACCACTGGTACTCTTTCGATCTATACGGCATCCAGCAAAATCTGAATCTGAATATCCAATGAGTGTAAGTTCATCATTTCTGGGATACCATATTCCAAGAGATTCAGTCCCCTTCAGATATTTCACTATCCTCTTTGCAGCTTCCATGTGTGACTTTTTCGGATTGGCTTGAAATCTGGCACACACTCCGACTGAATACGAGATGTCGGGTCTGCTGGCTGTGAGATAGAGAAGTGATCCAATGATTCCTCGGTAGATGGTAGGATCAACTGATTCACCTTGCTCATCAAGAAATATTTGACAACTGGTGCTCATAGGTATTCTGAGGGACTTAGTTTTCTCTGGGCAATACTTCTGAATTAACTCCTTCGTATACTTTCGCTGGCTGATAAAAATTCCATCAGCTGACTGCTGGACCTGGAGTCCGAGAAAGTATGTTAACTTGCCCATCATACTCATCTGAAATGATGTCTGCATCAGTTGAGAAAACTTCTCGCAGAGAGTTATATTCCTTGATCCGAATATGATGTCATCAACATAGATCTGCACCATCAGCATGTCACCTCCATCCTTGAGAAGGAAGAGAGTTCTATCAATCTTCCCTTTCCGAAATCCATTGCTGATAAGGAATTGTGACAGCGTTTCGTACCAAGCCCTGGGCGCCTGTTTCAATCCATACAGGGCCTTTCTCAGCTTGTACACCTTGGTGCCAACTTCAAAGCCTGGAGGTTGCTCAACATAAACCTCCTCTTTTAGCTCGCCATTCAAGAAGGCGCTCTTCACATCCATCTGGAATACTGTGAAGCCGTGATACGCTGCATACGCAAGGAACAGCCGTATCGCCTCCATTCTGGCAACTGGTGCGAAGGTCTCATCGAAATCGATCCCTTCACACTGCCTGTAACCTTTGGC